>JAHBCN010003072.1:0-80441 GCA_019359885.1 Listronotus oregonensis | reverse complement strand
AAACCCAAAAAAACCCAAAAAAAAAAAATTTTTGGGGGGTTTTAAAAAAAACCCAAAACCGTTTAAAAAAAATTTTTTTTTTTTTTTTTAGAAAAAAAAAAATTTTTTTCCCTTTTTCCCCCTTTTTTTTTTTTTTTAAAAAAATTTTTTTTTTTTTAAAACCAAGTTTTTTAAAAAAAAAAAAAATTTTTTTTTTTAAAAGGGGTTTTTTTTTTTTTAAAAAAATTTTTTTTTTTTAAAAAAAAAAATTTTTTTTTTTCCCGGTTTTTTTTTTAAAAAAAAATTTTTTTTTTAAAAAAAATTTATTTTTAAAAAAATTTTATAAAAAAATTTTAAAAAATTTTTTTTTTTTAAAAAAAATTTTTTTAAATTTTTTTTTTAATATTCCCCAAATTGGGGTTTTTGGGAAAAAAGGAAAAAATTTTAAAAAAAATTTTTTTTTTTTTTTAAAAAAAAAAACCCCCCCCCATTTTTTTAAAAACCAAAAATTTTAAAAAAAACATTTTTAAAAAAAATTTTTTAAAAAATTTTTAAAAAAAAATTTTTAAAAAAAATTTTTTTAAAAAAGGGGTTTTTTTTTTTTTTTAAAAAAAAAATTTTTTTTTTTTTCCCCCCCCCTTTTTTAAAAGGGGGGGAAAAAAAGGAAAAAAAAAAATTTTTTTTGGGCCTTTTTCCCTTTTTAAAAGGGGAAAACCCCAAAAAAAATTTTTAAAAAAAAAAAAAAAAAAGGGGGGCCCCCTTTTTTCCCCCCAATAAAAGGGGTTTTTTTTTCTTTTTTTAAAAATTTTTTTGGGGTTTTTAAAAAAAAAAAAATTTTTTTTTTTAAAATATTTTTTAAAAAAAAAAAAAAAAAAAAAAAAAAAAAGGGGTTTAAAAAAAAAAAAAAAATTTTAAAACCGGGGGAAAAAACCCTTTTAAAAAAAAAAAAAAATTTTTTTTTTTCCCAAAAATTTTAAAATTTTTTAAAAAAATTTTAAATTTAGGTCTTTTTTAAAAATTTTTTTTTTAAAAATTTTTTTTTGGGGGTTTTTTTTTTTTTTCAATTTTTTTAATTTTGTTTTTTTGGGTTTTTTTTTTTTAATTTAGGGTTCCCCCCCCCAAAAAAAAAAATTTTTTTTTTTAAAAAAAATTTAAAAAAAAAAAAAAGGGGGGAATCAAAAAAAAAAATTTTTTTTTTTAAAAAAAAAAAAGGGGAAAAACCAAAAAATTAAAATTTAAAAATTTTTTTTTAAAAATTTTTTTTTTTTTTTAAAAAAAGGGGAAAAAAAAAAAAGGTTTTTATTTTAAAAAAAGGGAAAAAAAAATTTTTTAAAAAAAATTTTTTTTTTAAAAAAGGGAATTTTTTTTTAAAAAAAAGGAAAAGGAATTTTTTTTTAAAAAAAAATTTTTTGGGGTTTTTAAAAAGGGGGTTTTTTTTTTTTTTTTTTTTAAAAAAATTTTTTTTTTTTTAAAAAAAAATTTTTAAAAAAAAATTTTTTTTTAAAAAAAAATTTTAAAAAGGGAAAAAAAATTTTTTTAAAAAAAAAAATTTTAAATTTTTTTAAAAAAAAACCCGGGGGGTTTTTTTTTTAAAAAAAAAAAAATTTTTTTTTTTTTTAAAAATTTTAAAGGGGGAAAAAAAAAAAAAATTTTTTTAAAAAAAAATTTTTTTTTAAAAAAGAAGGGAAAAAATTTAAAAAAAAAATTTTTTGGGTTTTTAAAAGGGGAAAAAAAAAAATTTTGGTTAAAAAAAAAAAAAAATTTTAAAAAAAAAGGGGAAAAAAATTTTTTTTTTTGGGGGGGGGAAAAAAATTTTTTAAAAAAGGTTTTTAAAAATTTTTTAAAAATTTTTTCCCTTTTTTTTAAAAAAGGGGTTTTTTTTTTTTTTTTTAAAAAAAAAAATTTAAAAATTTTTTTTAAATTTTTTAAAAAATTTTTTTTTTTTTAAAAAAAAAAAAATTTTTTCCCAAAAAAATTTTTTTTTAAAAAAAAATTTTAAAATTTTTTGGTTTTTTTAAAATTTTTTTTTCCTTTTTTTTTTTTTAAAAAAAAAAAAATTTTTTTTCCAAAAAAATTTTTTAAAAAAAAAAACCTTAAAAAGGGGGGGAAAAAAAATCCCCAAAATTTTGGGCTTTTTTTTTTAAAAAAATTTTTTTTTTAAAAAAAAAAATTTTTTAAAAAAAATTTTCCCAAAATTTTTAAATTTTTTTTTTTTAAAAGGGGTTTTTAAAAAAATTACCCCCAAAATTTTTTAAAAAAAAAAGGGGAAAAAAAAAAAATTTTTTAAATTTTTTTTTAAAATTTTTTAAAAGGGAAAAAAAATTTTTTTTTAAAAAAATTTTAAAAAAATTTTTTTTTTTTAAAAAAAAAAATTTAAACCAAAAATTTTGGAAAAACCCCCCCCTTTTTTTTTTTTTTAAAAATTTTTAAAAAAAAAAAAAAAAGGGGGCCCCTTTTTTAAAATTTTTTTTTGGGGGAAAAAAAAAAAAATTCGGAAAAAAGGGTTTTTTCCCTTTTTTTTTAATTTTTTAATTTTAAAAAAAAAATTTTTTTTTTAAAAAAATTTTTTTTTTTTGGGGGGGAAAAAAATTATGTTTTTTTTTTTAAAATTTTTTTTTTTAAAACTTTTAAAAAAAAATTTTTTTTTTTTGGGGGAAAAATTTTTTTTTTTTTTAAATTTTTTTTTTAAATTTTTTTTTTTAAAAAAAAAATTTTTTAGGGGGAAAAATAAAAATTTAAATAAAAAATTTTTTAAAAAAAATTTTTTTTTTTTTTTTTTAAAATTTTTTGGGTTTTTTTTTTTTTTTTTTTAAAAAAATTTAAAAAAAAAAAAATTTTTTTTTCCCCCCCTTTTTTTTTTAAAAAAAAAAAAAAAAAAAAATTTTTTTTTTTTAAAAAAAATTTTTTTTTTTTTTTTTAAAAATTTGAAAAAAAAAATTTTTAAAAAAACCCCCCCTTTTTTTTTTTTTTAAAAAAAAAAAATTTTTTTTAAAAAAAAAAAAAAAAATTTTTTTTTCCTTTTTTTTTTAAAAATTTAAATTTTTTTTTTAAAAATTTTTTTTTTAAAAAAAAAATTTTTTTTTAAAAAAAAAAAAAAAAAAAAAAAAAAAAAAAAAAAAAAAATTTTTTTTAAAAAAAAAAAAAAAAATTTTTTTTTTTTTTAAAAAAAATTTTTTTTAAAAAAAAATTTTTAAAAAAATTTTTTAAAAAAAATTTTTTTTTTTTAAAAAAAAAAATTTTTTTAATTTTTTTTTTTAAAATTTTTAAAAAAAAAAAAAAAAAAATTTAAAAATTAAAAGGGGGTTTTTTTTTTTAAAATTTTTGGTTTTTTTTTTTTTTCCCCCCCCAAAAAAAAATTTTTTTTTTTAACCAAAAAAATTTTTTTAAAAAAAAACCCCCCCTTTTTTTTTTTGGGGGTTTTTTTTTTTAAAAAAAAAAATTTACCCCTTTAAAAAAAAAAAAAAAATTTTTTTTTAAAAATTTTTTCCCCCTTTTAAAAAATTGGGGAAAAAAAAATTGCGCCAACCACCCTCAACTGTTTTCTGCCCCCCCTTTAAAACAAAAAATCCTTTTCCCCTCAGAAGAGTTTCAATACTAACCGGGTTTTAAAGGGTACCCATAGTTTACAACCCCCCAAACACAGAGATATATCATTGACAGATGTGAAATTGGGAAAAGTTAAGGCAAGATCTGTGTGTGTGGTTGTAAGTCATTTTTTTAATAATACAATTAAATTATCCGGTTTAATTCCCCGGGGTTTTTATACGTATAAAGCAAAAAATTTGCGGTCGTTTGCCAATAGGCAAAATTAAATTTTTTTTTAATTTAATTTTAAAACATTTTTTAACGAATTTTTTTTCTGTGGTTGAGTATTTGTTTTAAATTTCTTTTCCATTATTCCTTTTTTTAGAAAAAAACAGTTTTTTTTCCCAAATTGGGTCCCCAAATATTTTTGGGTTGGTAAACCCTTTGGGAAAAAAAACCCTTAGAGCTAAAGTGTTGATTAAATCAGGAAAGTTTTTTTGGGCAATTTAATTGCAAATTTTAAAACTGCTTTCAGATTTTTTTATCTTTTTTGGGTTTTTTAGGTAATTAGAAAAAACCCAAAAAGGTGCATTTTTAACTTTTTCCTGTAGTTTAAATACCAATTTTACGGTTTTAAGATTATTCATTATTGGAACATTTTTTTAAAAAGAATTTAATTTAAGAAAAATATTTTTTTAACTTTTTTTTTTTGGTTTTTCCCAAACTTTGGATTTTCAAGGGGGCCATATTTGGGTTTTTACATTTTTAAAAAAAGCTCTTAAAAAGCTTTTTTTTGATGTATCACAAGCTAGGTTTTCAGATTTTTGGTTTTAAAACGATAATTTTTGTTTATTTGATAAGGTTTTGACTGACTGGTAAAGGCCGCCCCGTTTCATAAAAAAAAAAAATGATACGCATCTTATAATTTAAATAATGAAAAGGTCAAAATTAGCGTGCATCTTATTTCTCGTTTAGAAATGCCTTCAACAAAAATTAATTTTTATTCAAAGCAATGATGAATAGGTGGATATGCTAGAAATTTATTTTAAATCTAACAGAACTACAGAAGCTGCAGCACTTGCATACGAAGAACAATTTCCGGAGCGGCAACAACCTAACCAAAGACATTTTAGATTCTTAGTTACAAACTTGTTAGCCTATGGATCTTTTGTGAAACCGAATCCCAAAGTTATACAAAAAATAATGAAGCAAGAAAGGCGATTATAATGGAAAACGTTAGAGATGATCCCACAACATCGGTTAGAAAAGTGGAAAAGTGTTATCGGTAAGTACATATTTCAATGCTAGAGTTTTGTATTAGTTTAAAAAGTTTTATATCATACAAAGCCCACAGATGTAGTTTGAATAATTATTATGTACATCACAATGGACAAATACAGTTTACGGACCATATTAGGCGATATTTTTGCGACAGTGATAAATTGGCTTATATTTCATTTTCTTGCCAAAAAATTTTAAATTTTTTTCAAATTTTAAATTTAGATTTGCTAATTTTTGTCCTTGATATACCTCTTTCCTTTTTTAGGTAATGGCAAATGCAAAAAAAAATCCAAAACGAAAGCTAACCGAGGATGAACTTCTCTATTATCTTGAAAACGATGTTTCTGATATAGAGTTTTGTACGATGACGATATTATGAGTCAAACGAAATCTGAGGAGAACAAAAAAAAATTACCTTCTAGGTATAATAGATATGGACAAAAAAAATGAAGATAAAAATAAGCCAAAGTCAACGAGATTGAGCTGTGGAGTTGGCAGATCAAGAGGAAAGTTTATAGCAAACTATAAATGAAAAAAATAAAAAAGAAGAGCTGGAAAAGAACCAAGAAAGTTTTAAGAAAAAAAAAATGGTCTTACCGGAAAATCAAAAATAATGTGGATACAACGAAAAATATACAATATGAAACAAAAAATATTCAATGCGGCCCCTTCATCCGCCTCCAGTTAAAATTTTCATCAAATATATTCCTGATAAGATACTACAATAAATGGCTGATATGACCAATTTATATGCCACGCAAAAAAATATTGCAAAATTCCCATCTACAAATTTGGGAAAATCAAGACTTTCATTGGGGTCCATATAATCATGGGGAACTTACACTTCCCTAGAGTCTGCATGTATTGGCACCGTATTATGGGAATACCATTGGTGAAAGATTCTCTAAGCCTATCTAGATTCTACAAGTTACACCAGACGATACATTTGGTAGATACTTTGAGTCGGGAGAAAGACAATAAAGATAGGTAGGTATTTAGATATAGTTGCAGTTTTATTTTATTTTGAGTGAAAAATCTTTTTTTTTTTTTGCAGATTGTGGGAAGTCAGATGTACGAGTCAGTAAGAACAAGATGCTAGCAGCTACCACTAAAAACCAACTTGTGCATCAAGGAACAAATAAACATAAAACAGTATGTGAAAAACAAACCTACAAAATGAGGTATCAAAATCTACGTGTTGGCTGGCCAGAGTGGCTTAATATATGTCTTCATTATTTATCAAGGTTCAACAACTCCCATTAATCCTATTTAGGTAAAATATGGATCGGCAGCTGCTATAGTTATGCAGCTTAGTCAAAGAATATCAGAAAAAAGTCAATTTCTTTACAACCAATAACTTGATCCAGAATCTCGACTCTAGATCTATATACTGTATAGGAACCATAAGAGCCAACCGTTTTGCGAATCCAAGGTTGCCCAGCGATAAGGAAATGAAAAAAAAAGGACGTGGTTCAACTGCTACCTCAGTTAGCAAGGACGGTATTGTCGTAATAAAGTGGTATGATAACAAGGCAGTAATGACAGCATCTAACTTCGTTGGAACTGTGTAAAAGATTCGAAATCAAGAAAAGAATATGTGAAGATTCCCAGGCCTAAAGCAATAGGATGATAGAATAATAATATGTCGGGCGTCGAAAGACTGGATTTCCTACTAAGTCTATACCGGTCCTATGTCAGATCAAAGAAGTGGACAGTGAGAAAGATCACCCTTGCAATTGATTTAGCTCTGGAAAATACCGCACTCAAGCTCTCCGTTTGGTAGTAAATGAGAAAGAAATTATTGATTTGTTAGCTTTTTGTCAAGAAGTAGCCGAAAATCTAATCTGCACTAAACGTGCTTCTAAAAGAGGCAGGCCATCAGAAAACCTTGAGAGTCCATCTAAAAAAAAAACTGAAGTGAGACCTATAAAAGATCTTAGATTTGATGGGTACCATCATCTTCCACAATACGATGACAAAAAGGAGTCCTCCAGATGCAAAAATGAAGGATGTAAGAACAGAACACACATATTTTGTCAGAAATGCAAAGTTTATCTCTGTATTTTGAAAGGCAGAAATTGTTTTTCGACATTTCATTCCAAGTAATCTGATTTTTAAGAGTTTATAATAAATAATTTAAATTGGGTGTGTGGTTGTTTTTTACTTCCATAAACTTTCCTTGTCCATTGGTATGGCATCCTGTACTGGGAGAGTGAAGGTAGTTATATTTTTTTATATGAAAAAAAAATCTAAAGTCCAACTATGCTTTGAATACCAAAAATCAGAATTTTAGCATACCTCTAAAGGGAAGTGATAGTGAAAGGGTTAACTACACTATTTTTAAAAGAAAGTTCTTTTTGGAAAAAATGTTCCTACCCTTCGATTAGTTTCTTTGGTTGCGCTCTTTCGACTAAAAATAAATTATATAATATGTCCCAAATTTCAGATATGACGTTATCGATGTTTTTTTTTAATCATAACTCAAGTCTTTTTTTAAGTTTTTTTAAAGCGCTCATTAAATTTTACAAAACTGCCCAATTTATTTTTTTTCGTATCGTTTGCAAAATATAAAATTACAAAATTTTACTAAAACAATACAATTTATTTTTATTCAGACTATATATACAGTTTGCTATGATTATATGAGATAAAAATTATAGCCTTCCATAATTTAGATTTGACTAAAACAATTAAACGATATTCTTATTACATTTCATATATATATATATATAATATATATATAATATATATATACATATATATATATATATATATATATAATTTGCTAATGTGAAAAATATATTTATATGTAGGTAGGTATATTTGCCTGTCCACGTGATTCTGAAGTTATGGCTTGAGCTAAAATTATGAAATTTGGCACAGTGGTAGTCTTCGTAGTGGCTAGAACCTAACGAAATTTCGCCCCCGGGACAAAAATAGGAGCAAAAAAGTGTTTTTTTACCGTTAGCCGTACGAAAGGCGTCTTAGGGAGACAGAGGCTACTTAATTGTCTCTCAGCCTGGCTGAGACAGGCTTTTCATCTAGTTGTTAATATTTCTTCAAAAACACAGAAATTGATTTTAACCAAATTTGATTTATTTATTTATTTGTTTAAGCTCTTAATTCTAACAGATTGTGTAAGTCATGGGCGTACGTTAATAGGATTTTTAGAGGTCAAATACAAAATAAATATAATTATAAAATCCAAAAAAGGGATTGATCCAATATTGACCTTATATCTGGTTAAGAGGAGGTCAGATTATGTGGTTCACAGCGCATTCTGACTGTTGTAATGTTTAAGAGGTTATGGTGAGGAGGTGTTAACTTAATTTAGTGCATTTTTATCAATTTGGTAATTATTTATTATACCATTTTTTTCATATTACCAATAAAAAAATTAGCAAAATAGTGCCACATTTATGATTTTTTTTTACAATATCTTTTTAATATATTATTTAAAAATGTAATATATAAACTTGATCCCGGCCCGTAAATTTAATTATTTGTATGGTAATGCTATCAGTAATCACCCTGTATACTTAAATAAGATAAACAACTTGTGAATATACTGTACTTATATTATTCAAAAAAAAATACTGTTCATTATTTCCTAAAAAGGGGAAATAAGGGTTTCCTTAGAGAATAATAACCGCCGGCTTATTATGCGTAAACCTCAGATTTAACCCCGACTGTGGTGCACTTGTTACTTGTTACCACGGCTTGCTACATTGGTAAAAATTCCCTCGGGTATTTTTCAAGTGTTTCGAAGCCCAGACAATCGCTACGAATTATAAAACATTGCAATAATGACAATAAACTTACATTTTATATCATTACGGGTAGGGTTGTCGAACAGCGCCCTTTATACAAAGCGTGTGCTGCTTTAACAGATAGAAACAGGACCGAATCTAAGTTAACGGGAACGTGCGAAGAAATATATGGTAAAGTGAAAAAAACTTTTTGCGTATGAGGGTGATAGTCTGGAAGGCGAGTTTTTTTTTTCATTAATACAAACAGTCGGTAAATAACATGTTAAGTCAAAAAAGAGTGAAACAAAATTATGGACAAAACTTTTTATTAACTCTGGTCGAAAAGTTTCCTGCGAAAAATAGTTAGGAGGTTTCGAAAAATATCAGCGATAGCTCAATTTCTCACAAATCTTTTTTTCTGCCAATAAAAAGTGCAATTGTTATTCACAAAAAACGAAAAAAAAAGAAGCTCTTTTGATTTTTAATGATAACTCAAGAACCATAAGAGATAGTGGAAATTGCAAAAAAGATCTTTGAAATGAAGGAAATTTTCAAAAAAAGGTTTTGACTCCCGAAACTTTATCTCCATTATTTATAATTTTAATTAAACGCTGAAAATGGGCCTCCGTGCGACAATTTTGGTTGCGCGCTCGGAGTCAAAACCGAGTACGTCAAACTAAATTATTATATTTAAGGTATTAAATATTAATTAAAATTTTTTAAAGAATTATGGTGTATTTAGAACACTTTAAAGAATTTATTCCTGTTAAAAATTTAACTTAAAGTTAATTTTTTAACAAGTTAGACAACTGTTTAACTAAACTGTTTTGGAATTTCGTCTTCATTGTACATTAAAAAAAATGCTTCGTGGTGCCCTTCTCTTATACATACTCAACAAGATCACGCCATGAAAGTTTTAAAAATTTTAATCCTTTGTTAATAACAATTTTTAAACTTTGAGAAAAAATAAAACATTAGAGTAATATCGTCAAATTTATAAAATTTTTATAAACAAAGGATTAAATTTTATTAATCTTTTATGGCGTGATTTTCTTAAGTATGTATATGTCGCAGGCGTATTGAATAATCCGACTTTTTGCAAAAAGACTAGGTGTTTTGCAAAATGCGGCGTTTTGAACAATTCACTACATTTCTGCATCAACCTGGCTATTTTCAGGCGTTTTGCAAAATGACCAACTAAAGCTAGGCGGATTGAGCAACTATGTCATTTTTGTTTGTTACAAATGATCATTAGATATATGAGGTTTTCACAAAATCTAGTTGAACCTTTTTACGCGTTTTTCTAACCAAAATGTATGACCGCTCTAGAGATCTGTCACGAGCTTTTGACAGTGTCTAATTACCTTATAAAATTAAATTTTAATTTTGTAAAGTAATATTTTAAAGTTATTAAATACTTTGCCCCGGATTTTTATACGTTGAAATATAATTTGGGAAAATAACTGTTAGACAATCCAAAGCCTAAGCATGCAGACTAGAACTTAGGCTTTTGAATTTGTCTAAATTATCCCTACATAGAAGTTATTAACACTAAATTTTATTAAATTTTTGATATGGTGGAAGTCTATATAATTTTTTTAAAGTGTAATTATATATTTCCCGGGTGTTGCTTTTTAATACTTGTTAAAAACTTTGTTTATAACCTTTTCAAATAATTTAGACAATTCAAAAGCCCTAAGTTCTGTCGGCATGGTTAGTTCTGGTTAGAAAGCGGCTTTTTTTTTTTCCAATTATATTTCAGACGTAAAAAAGGGGGACGTATTAAAAAGACCTAAATTATTACATTAAAATGTAATTTTTAGCCAAGTCCCTGCATAATAAAGCGGTTTCTTGTGTCAACACTGACAAGAACCTCGTGACCGGGGTATCTCTAGACGCAGGAAATGTATGCATTATTTTCTTAAAAAATTGTTTCTGTTTTATTACCATTTTAAAGTAAAAAAAAAAAAAAAAATGTGTAATCACTGATGCCCTACTTTGGGAAATATCAATATCAGTAAAATTAATACCGCTGATAAATTGTTTATTTTAACTTAAATCTTGAGAAAAATAATTTTAAAAAATCTAATTTAATATTTTGTCATCTAAAAGGAATTTATTTAGCGTTTAATCGTACTCGGTTATCCATTTGCAAAACGCAAAATACGAAGCCCATTTTTGCGTTAAATGTACAATTTCAAAACGCGCATTTTGGAACTTTTTTTGCAAAAAGCCGGATTATTCAAAGCGAAAAATTTTTACGAAAATTATTTAAATATTTTTTTAATGTAAAATAAATACGAAATTTTAAAATAATTTTGTTAATTCACAATGTGTTTAAATTGTTGAAAAATTAACTATAAGTTAAATTTTTAATGGGAATAAATTCTTTGAAGTGTTCTGAACACACAATAATTTTTAAAAAAATTTCAATGAATATTTATTACCCTAAAGCGAATTATTTAGCGTGACGTACTCGGTTTCAATTCCGATTCAGCAATCAAAAATCTCTCGCGAAGGCCCATTTTTAGCGTTAAATTTAAATTATCAATAATGGAAATAGAGTTCGGATTTAATTTTAAATTCTCTTATATCTTTAATTTTTGCTTATCTTATGGCTTTTAAGATATTAAAAATAAATGACTTTTTTGCAATTTCCAATTTAATTTAGAAACGTAAAACTTTTTAGATTTGCCTTTTCGTACAATTTAAGCTATCGCTATATTTTGATTTCTAATCTCGATAGAGTAATAAGTTACTTCATTTATGTGCTTATATTAAAAAATCACTAAAACTATGAATAAGTGAACCTTAGTTAAATTAATATTATCCAAAATACATAATTTAATTGCAATTATATATTTACCCCTTTAAAAACTAATGCAAGTTTAGATGTTTAACCAGAACGTTATGTCAGCATTTTATTCATTGTTTTTAATAGGCAACCTGTCAAAATCTGACATTTCCGTTAAACATCAAAGTACTAACCTTTCTGCAACCGGGTTTTAACATAATAGTAACGTTGTAGATGTACATATGTCATTTAACTTTTAAAGTAACTTTTGCGTGCGTTATTAGGTACATTTCATAGCAGTTGCAGAAAAAGTTTTTTTTTTATCTGGGGCACCGTCAAGGCTTAAAGCTAAAGCACGAAAGAACCTCTGCAAGCAACAGTCCTGACTGTCTAGTCTAGACACTCTAGCACTAGATCAGTAGATAAAGGAACACAGAAAATATTTTTTTCCGATATCTTAAGAATGGGGCCTTTCCAGATGAACTGTAGAGGAGAATTATTGGCTCATTTCTCAAACCAAAAGCTGTACAAACAGGAAAGAAAAAGCTAAGGGGAAGAGAAGATAGCTTTTTTGTAAAAGTGGGGCAATTGATAAGGATGGAATCAAGAACGCTATAAATTAAAAAGACACAATTCCTAAGATATGGTAACACTATTCCAAGCATGATCCAATACAGGATATATACAGAGTATACAAGATTATAAGTAAGAGAAATGCTTTTAGATTCAAAAGAGAAATTCGAACTTTATCGAAGCTGCTGCGTTTGTGTAAATGTGCAAAAAGGTAATGCCAAAAGAAGAAGTATTTTTTTTTACTTTCAACTCAATATTAATTGGAGGTTTTGTAAAAGATAAATCTGTATGACCCTGCTCATGTCCTTAAAATGATGCTTATGAACTGGTAAAAAATTAAATTTTAGAGTAGCAAAACTATGAATAATACTAAACTAATAATAATTATAAAACAAAAATTAACGTTAGAAATAAAAAAATAGAATGTCATTCTTGAATTAATTTCTGTAAACCTTGGAGGTAATTGACCTCTGAAATATATTGATCTTTTGTATCCTTAAGTATAGAATATTTAGTTTTTTTTAATCTTTGTCTTTTAGTGAGGAGAGAAATATATGTACATCAACTATTATATCAGTTATAAAAGATAATAAAAAATTTAAAAAAAGAAAAGAATTAAAAAAGGAAAGTAAAAAAGATCTGACTCATACTCCTCGACGATTCATGTGTCCTTAGTGGCCATAAGTAGTGTTGCGAGCTACAAAGGATGTTTTAATTTTGACTTTAAGCTTAAGAATCTTAAAGAATTTATCAAATAAAAGAAAAAAATAAATTAGAGAAGAGTTGCATAATTATTATAGTAAGTGTAAGGAATATTTTAATGTTTTCGAACGAAAATTCAAGAAAATATTTAACAAAATTTGTTATTTTATTTTTATTTCAATCTTTTACTAAATGTATTGTCTAGCATCCATGCCAAATTAACCTTGTGACTATTCTGAATCTGAAAGTGAGGAGGATGATAAACAACACAGCACCTAGGCCTCAGTAGGCCCGTTGAGCTATCTCCTAAAGGAAACCCCTCACTAGTCACCCATCCCATTAATTTAACGTAGGTGACCCGTCGCCGAGGGAAATCTTCTTAATGTCGGCCAAGGAAAGCCAATACTCGCCCAGCATGGATCTTCTCTTAAAAGAGAGTGCAGGGCAGTCAAATAGGATGCGCTCCACCGTCTCATATTCCTGATAACAGCCCCTACACAAAGCTGTGTCATTTATACCCATTTAAATGGGTTGTCAATGTCCAGTGACAACCGTGGTTAGACGAGGGTTCACCGTGGGCATTCTTAAGTAATGTTTAACAGTATCTCTGTCAGGATAATTCAGTAACTTTCTGGAAAAGTTTCATTTAACTGTTTTATCCCATCACCTTGTAAACTGAGAGTTACTACTATTATTATTTATTTTAAATTTACCCACTCAAATCATTATTTATGACCTGATTCCGGTCCTGCATTTTTTAGATATAAATTGGAGGAGAATGACTAAAGTTTTGCATACATCGAATGAAAGGGGGTGAAAACATTGAAAACAACATCATTATACAATGGATATAACAAGTTATTTCTCCTGTATTTGATTTATGGATCCCAACAGCGCTGCCTATGCTAATAGCAACATTTATATCCGTCCGAATTTCAAGTAAGTTATAGCTTTTTGAAGTTAATTTGTTAGTTTGATTTACGGTCGGTCTTAAAAATGGAAAGAAGTTTCGAATAAAAATAAAGCGAAATTCGTTTTTCGTTGTTTTTCTTTGAAATGTAAATTTCATTTTAAGAAAACGTAAAATATGAACAGTGATAAAATTTGATTTTCGAGTTTATATCTTTATTATGAAAAAGCTAAAAAGCAGTTTTAAGGTCAAAAAACATACAGTGAGAAAAAGTACAAAATATCAGGATTTTTTTAAAGCTTTGCTTTTTTTTTAAATTACACATTACAACTTATTTTATTTGTTGTCAGTTTGTATTTTTGAGATTTTCCAAATTTTTTTGTAGCATAAAAGTATCTATTGTAAATAAGCTTTATTGGAACTTATTACTTACAATATAATATATAGCCTTAGGTTTTTTAAAGCAAAAAACAAATTTGCACGTTATTTTTGTTAAATAATATCATAAATATCCTTTTTCTCAATTCCAGAGCAGGAGAAATAATGGGAGGCAAGTTACCGCCTCTATATTCTCGCAGATAGCACGAAGTAAGCCCATACATTTCAATGGAAATACGTTCATAACAGAAATTCATTTCACTCGAGTCTTTGATGTCACTAATTTGTTACGCATTTTTGGTTTTTTAATAAACTGATCCGCAAAAACCCTTTTATTGTACATACACTCTTAATCTTGTTCTTTTATTGTAAATTTGGCAGTATTTTTTAATTTTTAATAACACTTAAATCTTTGACATTTCCTTTTCAAGTGATAACTAAAAACTATTCTTAAAGGTTATAATTTATAAACTAACTGTTGTTCTCGGTAGCTTAACCGATTTTTCATGGTTCAGCAACTGCTGCCGCATATTCGAAATGTTGATGCTAGGCTTGTTAAATAATATCTTTATTATACATTATACATTACATACACATGAGCATTAATATTTTTGAATAGTACTTATAACAATAAGATAAACAAGAAAGTAAAAATATAATTATAATAAGATAAGTAAAATGCACTTAGATGAGAAACACCTGTATGTGCAGAAATACATCTGGAATTTAGAAATTTGGTTACGAATCTCACAGCTACACAAAACAATCAAAATGTTGTGATCCTGGGAACTAACACTGGTATCCTTATGTATTTTTCGACGCTTAGGTTCGAATCCGGGGTCATATTTTTCCCAGGACCTCAGATTTTGCCCCGGCACGCCCCAAAGGATTAAATTTCTAGATTATATGAAAATGTAAAATAAATATTTTATCCTTTGTTTTTTGGTATGCTAAAAATATATCTTAAGTCAGAATTTACCTATCACTCATAAATTTTACCCCAGCAGCATCCTAGAATCCTCCAAAGAAACAAAATTTCCCAATATATGGAAATTCAAAGTAAGGCTCTGCCCCAGCACCCCCAAAGGCTGAAATTTCTAGATTTTTTTTTTTTTTGGGACAGTCCACGAAGGCTGATGCCTAAATACTAACGTACAGTGGGTGTCTTCAGTGTGGTGAGAGGGAGTTTGTTCACACGGGACTTAAATTTTTGGAGATTGGGAGGAGAAGGAAAAACTGCTGCGGGCAGCAGGTTCCATAGTCTTGACACTCTAGGGATGAAGGAACGAAGAAAGCGGGAAGTTCGGGGCCTCTCTAACTGAACTGTAAAAGGATGCATAAAAGTTGCACTACGTGTTGCTCTGTTGGGAGCTGCCAAAGAACGAATTATACTGGCCAACTCCTCCGAGCAGAAGCCGTAAAAATACCTATAGAAGAGCGACAGATCCCCTACAGCTCGACGGTGGGCAAGAAGAGGAAGCCTTTCTGTGAGCGTTGGATCATTAATAAGACGAACGGCTCTTCTTTGAATGGAGTCCAGAATGCTTAGTGTTGTAGGAGACGCCATTCCCCAGACATGAGAACAATATTCTAAAGAGGGTCTGATTTGGGAAACATACAGAGTGTACAAATTGGAAGAAGAGAAATATTTTCTGGCTCGGAAGAGAAATCCAATCTTTTTGAAGCTGCCGAAGCTATGGATAAAATTGTTTGTGCCAGTTAAGGTTATTCTCAAAAGTAACGCCGACAAGATTAAACGACTCTTTGTTCTGCAGAACTTGGCCGCTCATATGTAAGGGATGAGCATTTGCAGACTTTTTTCGCGACAGGGAACATGACTGTGTTTTCGAGGCATTAAACTGAACAAGATTTTTGGCGCCCCAATCCGAGATAAGTTTGAGGTCTTGTGAAAGAGATATCTGCATTGACCTGCGCTTGTTTTCGAAATCAGGATTACACGGTGGCTTAAGAAATTGAATACTAAAGTGGATGGTACTATCGTCAGCAAAACTATGAATGGGATTGATTGTGGAAGAGAGAAGATCGTTAATGTATAGAAGAAACAGCGTGGGTGCCAGCACTGAGCCCTGGGGCACCCCAGCATTAATAGCCCCAGCATTGGTAGAAGCTGGAGGAGTAACCATCTACACTAAGTGATATCCGTCGATTAGAAAGGAAACTGGAAAGCCAAGAGCAAAGCTTAGGTGGAAGACCGTAAGAAGGAAGTTTGTTAAGAAGCCCATCATGCCAGACCTGATCGAAAGCTTTGGATATGTCAAGAGCAACGATCTGGGATTCACCAAGAAACTCAAGGGACTTGTTCCAGTTGTGTGAGACAAAGGAAAGAAGATCAGCTGTGGATCTACTCTGACGAAATCCATATTGTCTATCATGTAAAATCTTATTTTTTTCCAGATACTTTAAGATTTAGGAATTAATGAATTTTTCCGTTACTTTACTGAAAGAAGAGATATAGGTCTATAGTTGGAAGGAAGACTTTTGGAGCCTTTTTTGGGGACAGGTTGCACACGTGCAGCTTTCCAACTCTCCGGGAAAATTCTATGAACATTTAAAATAAATATCTTATCCTACGTTTTTTGGTATGCTTAAAATGAATCTTAAGTCAGAATTTACCTATCACCCATAAATTTCACCTCAGCAGCCCCCTAACGGCCGAGTGATGATTGCGTTGTTAAATTTAGCAATGGACTTAGCAATTGTTAAAAGTTAACAAAATCTTGTTAAACATTCTAAACCGTTGTTAACTTTTAACAATTGCTAACTCCATTGCTAAATTTAACAACGCGATCATCACTCGGCCGTAGGACCCTCCAAAGAGACAAAATTTTACAATATATGGAAATTCAAAGTAATTTGTTATTCTACGTTTTTTGGTGTGCCAAAAACCAATATAAAGTCAGAATTTACCTATTGCCCATATATTTCACCCCAGCAACTCCCAGAACCTCCAATCTTCCTCTCAATTGGTAAAATTTCATTTTAAGGGTAAAAATGAAGTAAAACAGGGGTTAAAAGGGGTTGAATATGAAAATTTGGTAAAAAAAGCATTTTTTAATCTGAGAATATATATCAAGCGGTTTTTAATGTTGCTGAATTTAAATTTTAACATAGACAAAGGGCAGATATGTAATCTGATGCTGAAAATTGAGTATAACTGGGATTGAAGGGGGTGCAAAAATGTTTATTCGACTAAATAAGTATCTTTTCTACCAAAAATATATATCCAAGGCCTTTTAAAGTTGCTGAATTCAAATTTAAACATACCTAAAAAATAACACTTAATCAGATATACACTTTGAATTTTATATATTCTGAAATTTTACCCTTTCGGGGTTCCATGAGGGTTGCTGGGGTAAAATATGTGGGCAATAAGTAAAATCCTAACTTTATGTTCATTTTTAGCATTCCAAAGAACGTAAAATAACATATTTATTTTAAATTTTCATTTATTGTGAAATTTTGGCTGTTGGGGTAAAATTTATGGGTGATTTATGGTAAATTCTGAATATAGGATCATACGCATTAGCATACAAAAAACGTAAGATAAAATATTTATTTTAAATTTTCATAGAGTCTAGAAATTTGACCCTTTGAGGGTGCTAGGAGATGCTGGGGCAAAATCTGAGGGTCCTGGAAAAATTCTGGTCTCGGATTTAAATTCAGCGTCACAAAATACATAAAAATACCTGTGTCAGTACCCAGGATCACGACTTTTTTTATTTTTTTGTGTAGCTGTGTTTTTGTCTTCCTAATTTTTTTTTACGACCAACACTTACAAAGCTTTGGGCGATTTAAATAAAAAAAAGATTTTTTTTCGATTTTTTTCACACTTTGTATATTTAACAAATGTTTCGCAACTTCTTGAAGGTGAGCATATCTCGCCGCATGCCTTTTACCTCGTATATCCAAGAACTCTTGTTTTTTTTTACAAATAAGGCCGATCTTCTTAGTACTTAGGCTTTTGCCTTCACGAATTGTGCTACAACTTAAAAAGTTCAAATTACAGTAACGGTCATTAAATCTTGGGCAATTCTTTTTCCCTTTCGTAAAATAGGCTTATGCTACCTTCTACTGAATATAAATACCTGTTGAAAAACCTAATAAAGAAACAGGTTTCCGTTGTCAGTGTCTAAAAATATTTTTTAAAATGCCAAACTTAACTTTGGATCAAAAATTATTATTATTCATTATAATGAGCAGAGATGCTGACCAGAAAGGGATGTGGCGGAAGAGCTTAACATCCCAAAGAGTACTATTCATTTTGTTAAAAAAAAAAAGGGAAGAAACACACTCCTTTGAGAGAAGAGCTGGAAGTGGTCGCCCCAAACTATTAAATCAAGAACAAGACAATAATTTAGTTAATGTTTTGAGAAACCAACCGTTTAAATCTGTAGTTACAGCAAAAACGGAAAGCAATTTCCCAGCATCGGTTGGAACGGCACGGCGAATAAAAAAGTGTTTTAGTCGTGCTACAATGGGATACTTAAGGTATACAGGCCTTAAGAAAAACGATTTGATGAAAAATATACCCAAAAGGATAGAAGAAGTGGACGATTTTCGGTAAATGTTTGGGGGTGGCTGAGTGCACAAGGACTTGGTGTATGTTATTTTATCGAAGAAAGGTTCAATGCGGAAGGTATATATAGATCTACTACAGAATATCATGCTTCCTTCTGTATTGAATATATAGATCGAATAAGATAAGTTCATACGGCCCGGCAGGTCGATGAATGGATGGAAGAGAAGCGTATTAGGGTTTTACTGTGGCCAGCACGTAGTCCGGATTTAAATGTTATGGAAAATGTTTGGGGCTTATTAGTTAAAACAATAAATAAGGAAAATGAGTTTAGGCCGCAAAATGTAAACCAACTTCAGGATAAAATTTCAGAGGCGTGGAATGAGTTACGAGGATATCTGGCTACGCCCGGGCTTTGGTCCATTCGATGCCTGGAAGGCTAAACTCTGTCTTAGAAAAAAACGGTGCCGCAATCAAATATTAAATTTGTTTGAAGGGATATTTAAGTTTGTTTGAATTTATTAAATTGTTAATTGATTCAATAATTTGTTAGTTTTTATAAAATATAAATATTTTCCTTTACCTTTTGCTTTATTTATGGTAAACAAAGTAAAAAAGAGCGATTTACAAAAATTGACAGAAAAGTCAAAATTTGAAAAATGTTTTGTCCAAGATTTAATGGCCGTCACTGTCTAGCATTTAATAAATGAGATTTGCCTTAGTACCTGAAACGAATATAAACTTTAGTCACCATGGTCATACAGGTAGGTAAACGAAATTGTAGGAAAGAATATTGGCGGACAAAATTAATAAACCATGTGTGTCAATACGAAAAATTGCAATGGGGTTGGCTATTTGTAGAGATAAAGGTCATCCCAAAATTAAATGTTAGACTATAAGAAAATATACGAATCTGTTATCGAATACACATTTTTTGTTACTTGTTTTATTTATTTTAAAAAATTTTTCTTTTTTTTAAATAAAAATAAAAAAAATAAACTTTTTAAAAATTTTTTTTTTCCTTTTAAAATTTTTTTAAAAAAAAAAAAAAATTTTTTTTAAAAAAATTTTTTTTATTTTTTATTTTTCTTTTTTTAGTTTTTTTTTTTTTTAAAAATTTTTCGAAAATTTAAAAAAAATTTATTAATATTAAGAAGGGGGTTTTTTTTAAAATTTTTTTTAAAAAAAGGGGAAAATTTTCCCCTTTTTAAATAACATTTTAAAAAAACCCCAATTTTGGGTTCAAAAGCCCATACAATTAAAAAAAAATTTTAAAAATTTTTATTTTAAAAAATTTTAAATTAAAAAAAAAATTTTTTAAATTTTTAATTAAAAAAAAATTTTATTTTTTTTTGGGACCTATTTCCGCTTTCCTTTTTCCCCATAAATTTGTGGCCAAGTAAAAAAAAAAGAAGGCAAAAATTTACCCTTTATTTAGCCCCTTTATAAATTTGAAAAAAATGAATTATAAAAAAGTTAAAGGGAAAATTCCAAGCCTTTAAAAAAGGAAATTTTTAAAAAAAAAAAAATTTTTTTAAAATTTCAAAATAGATATAAAAAATTAAAAATTTTTAAAAAAAATTTTTAAAAATCATCAAAATTTATTAAAATTTATTTTTTAACCCAAAATTTTTTTAAGTTATACTTCCAAATAAAAATAAAAAACCCAATTTTAAAGCCGCTCTTTTCTGCCAAACCTCCAATTTTTTTTGTTCGGGGGTTTAAAAAAATTTTCCTCCGGTTATTTAAAAAAATATTTTGTATAAATTTTAATTGATTTAAATTTTATTATGGTTTTAAAAAATTAAAATGAAAAAAAAAAAAATTTTTTTTTTAAAAAAAGTAGGGTTTTGGGGTTTTTTTTAAAATTTGTCAAAAATTTTTAAAGGGGAAAAATTTTTAAAAAAAATTTTTAAAAAAAAATTTTTTTAAAAAAAAAACCCCCCCGATTATTTTTAAATTTTTTTTTTAAAAAATTTTTTTTAAAAAAAGGGGGGGGGGGGAAAAAAAAAAAAAAAAAAAAAAATTTTTTTAAAAAAAACCCCCCAAAAAAAAAAAAAAAAACCCCCTTTTTTTCCCAAAAAAAAGGGTTTTTTTTTAAAAAAAAATTTATTTAATTAAAATTTCCCCTTTTTTCAGTTTTTTTTAAATTTTTATTTTAAAATTTTTTTAATTTAAAAAAAAAACCAACCATTTTTTTAAATTATCTAATTTTTGAAACCCCTTTTTTTTCCAAATAAATTTCAAATTTTTTTTTTCGTTTTTGGAAATTTAAAAAAAATTTATCAAAAAGGTCATTTTTTTAAAAAGGGGGAAAACCCCTGGTTTTTTGTTTTTTAAAGATAAAGGGTTTAAAAATTAATTTTTTTTTTAAAATACAAAATTAAAAAATAAAATTTTTTAAAACCCCAAAAAAATTTTTTTTAAAAAAAAATAAAATTTTTTGTTTTTTTTTTAAAATTATTTTATTTTTAAAAGGTTACAAATTTAAAGTCACAACCACGGAAACAAAAAAAAAATTTAAATAATTATGGGTATTTAAATTTCCCTTTTTTTTTGTAATAAAAAATTAAACTCTTTAAATATTTTAAAAAATTTTATTTTTAATTTTTAATTTTTCTTGCAAAAATTATGTGGTTTTAAAGTTTTTTTTTTTTTTTTTTTTTAAAACCCCCAGCCGGAAAATTTTATTTAGGGTAAAAACTTTTTTAATATTAAAAAAAAACCTTTTTAAATTCAGAGTAGTTTTTATGAAAACTTAAAATATTTAAAATTTTTAATTTTTTTTTTAAAAAAAAATTTTTAAAAATTTTTCTTCCCCTTTTTTTTTTTTTTTAATTTCATTTCAAGTTTTTATTGGGAAAAGGGGTTCTAATTTTGGGTTTTTTTTTTTCCTTTTACTTTGGGTTTTTAGGAAAGGGGGGGGCGGCTCATTAAAAACCCCCAGGACCTAGGGTATTTTTAAAAATTTAAAATTTTAAAAAAAGTTGGGGGAAAATTAAAAATTTCCCTTTGGGGGTTTTTTTATTTTTAAGATTATTTCTAAAATAATTGAAAAACTCCTAAAAAAATTTTTTTTTTGGGGAAAATTTTCAAAATATTATTTGTTTTCTTAAAACCCGCCCCAAAAAAAAAAAAAAATTTCCTTTTTGGTTTTCATTGTCTTTTTTTTTTCCAAATTTTAACTTCCAAAAATATTTTCCAACGTTTATTTTTTAAATTAAAATTTTAAAGTAAAACCCTTTTAACATTTAAAAGGTATTTTTGGGGCCCCTTAATACTAATCAGTTTGATTTGTAATTTTTTGGTTTTTTAACCTTTATTTACAATTTTTTTAAATTTAATAGCCCCCACAAAATTTAAAATTCCTTTCAAACCAAACGGGGGCCCTTTTACGCCCCTTTAAATTCAAAACCATTTTAAATTGTTAGCCTTAATTCCCAAAAAATTTAAAATTTTTTTTTGAATAAGAATCAAATTACCTTTTTTTGAATTTTTTTTAATAAAAAAATAAAAAAAATTAAAAATTTTATTTCGCTTTTTTTAAATTTTAAATTTACCTTCTTTTTAAAGTTTTAACTAAAATTAATTGTATATTATTTTTTGGGGCCCTAAATTTCCCCCTTTTGGGGGCCAGAAATAAAATTTTATTTTATTTTTTAAAAAAATATTATTAAATCAAAATTAAAAAAAAATTTAACCAATTTTTTTAAACTCTCATGATTTAATTTTTGTTTGAAAAAAAATTTTTTTAATTTGGGGTTTTAAAATTTAATTTTTTTTTATAAATTTTTAAGAAAAACGGTACATTTTTTTTTATTTTTTCAAAGGTATCCCATTTTTATTCTTTTTTGTTTAAATCTAAAAAAAAACCAAAATTTATTTTCTGATCCAACTTTTTAAGAAAAGGGTAAATTAAAAAAAAAAAAAAAGTTTGGGTTGAAACCGATCGTTGGGAAAACCCTTTTATTTTAATTCGCCTTTTTAAAAAAAGGAAAAAACAATTCAAGGCACTTTAAGGCCTAAAAAATTTTTGGGGAATTTCTGTGTTTTTTTTTGAATTTAAATTTATTTTTTATAGAGGGGGTTAAATTTTTTTTCTTTAATTATAAATTTAAATTAAATTCAAAAATTTATTTTATTTTAATAAATTTAAAAAAATTTTGTTAAAAACTTTTTTAATAGTTTTTATTAGGTTGGTTACAATAATAAATTTGAAAAAAAAAAAAAAGTTTATTTAAATATTTTAAAATTTTTTTAATGGGAAAAAGCCCAAAAAGGTAAAAAAAATTATTGATTACTCAAAATGTTTTTATCATAATTAAAAATTTTTTTTCATAGGTTTAAATGCATTATCTTAGATTTAAATCCATATAATAGGGTGCCACAGTTCATTGCAATCTGGAAAGAAGTCGGTTTACCAGGCAAAGTTGGCATTTGGTTTAAAGTTGAAAAATTTCTGAGTTTTTTGGACAAAACCAAAAAAACCCCTTTGCTGTTTTTTGTTTTCCTTTTTTTCTGCCTTTTTTAAAGAAGGGAAAAAAAAGACACTTTTTCATGGCCATTTTTGGCCCCCCCAAAAAGGTTAGAATTTTTGGACGCCTTTTTGGTTTTCGTTAGACCATCAAACTTTTTTTTTTAAATACGGACCTGGGTTTTTTATTTAATTTTTTAACCCTTATTATCCCAATTACAAAAATTTTATATCCCCCAATTTTATTAACAAATATGGAACGCCCCTATAAGAAATGATGTGCGTTCCTTGTCTTTTCATTGTCTCAGGAAAATATGTTTTTTTCCAAAAAAATATTAAATTTATTCATTGAAATTTGGGAATTTTTAACTGTTTAAAAAATGAAAAAAAACCCAATTGAGGGGCCCTTTAAAAAAAAATGGAAAACAAAAACGCGTTAAAAACCCAAATTTTTTTAAAAAAACCCTTTTTGTTTTTTTCTCTTTAAATAACGCTAAAAAAAATTAAAAAACAAAATCTGAAAATTTTTTTTCCGGTTCCCCGGAAATACTCAGAATTTTACAATTTTCTCTCGGCGTGTTGTTAGGCACCTAAATGCGCAATTTTGCCGGGTTCGTATTTTTGGTTTTCCAGCCCCATGCATGAAAATTTGTGGCCCCCTTGGGGTTAAAAATTTTAAAAAAATTTTTTTTTTTTTAATATTTTTATTTTTGAATCAAGGCTTTATTTCAAAAAAATTAAAGGACTACATAACATCAGCTATAATGCCCAAATTTTTAAAATATTGTTCTACAGTTTTAAATTTTTGGGAGCACAAAATTATTAAACTTTTTCAAGTCAACCCGGAGACCCCTTTTTCAAGGAAAAAAATTTTTGTTGGGGGAAAATGGAGATTTTAAAAAAATTGGGCCCCAAAAATCGGGGGAAATTTAACCCCAACGTAAAATAAGGATCGGGGTTTACGTCAGAGAAAAAAGAAAGGTAGCCATGACAATTGCAACCACTCCGCCCACCAAATTTCGCCCAATTCGATTCGGCCTTTTTGAATCGGCAAATTAGGTAAGATGGGGGTGAGATGGCAATTACCATGGCTATTGTTTTCCCGGCGTGACCACGTTATTCCCAAATTTTTATCCCCCAGCCTCCAGGTATATATGCTCTAAAATTCACGTATATAAGAATGTTTCGCAATCAAAATTTAGGTTGGTAAATCTTAAGTTGCAGTCAAAAATTGGAAATTTCCCAAAAAAAACCCCAAAAAACCCCAAAAAAACCCCCCAAAAAAAAAACCTTTTTTTCCCTTTTTACAATTGGGGAAAAAAATTTTCCAAAAATTTTTAAAAAATTTAAAAAAAATTTTTCCCCCCCCGTTTTTAAATTTTTAAACCTTTTTTTTTTAAAATTTTTAAAAAAAAACCCTTTCCCCGGGGTTTTGGGGAAAAAACCCGTTTGGTCCAAAAAAAGGGGGGTTTTTTTTTTTTGGAAATATTTTTTTTTTTTTTAATTTAAACCAAAAAAAATTAAAAAAAAATTTTTTTCCCCCCCTTTTTTTTTTTTAAAAAAAAAGGGGGGGGGGGAAAGGGGAAAAAATTTTTTTCCCCAAAAATTTTTTTAATTTAAAATTTTCCCAAAATTTTTTTTTAAAATTTTTTATTTTAAAAAAAATTTTTTTTTTAAAATTTTTTCAAATTTTTCCCCCCCTTTTTTTCCCAAAAAATTTTTTTTTTCAAAAATTTTTTAAAAAAAAACTTTTTAAATTTTTTTTTTTTTTAAAAAAATTTTTTAATTTCCAATTTTTTTTTTTAATTTTTTTAAAAATTTTAAATTTTTTTTTTTAAAAAAAAGGGGTTTTTTGTTTTTTGGAAACCCCAAAAATTTTTAAAAAAAAAAAATTTTTTTGGGGAAAAAATAAAAAATTTTAAAAAAAAAAATTTTTAAAAAAAAAATTTTTTTTAAAAAAAAATTTTTTTTTTTTTTAAAAAACCCCCAAAAAAATTTTTTTTTTTTTGGGGTTTTTTTTTAAAACCCCCTTTTTTTTTTTTTTTTTAAAAAATTTTTTTTTTTTTTTTTTAAAAAAAAAAAATTTAATTTTTTTAAAAATTTTTTTTTTAAAAAAAAAAAAAATTTTTTTTTTTTTTAAAAAAACCCCCAAAATTTTTTTTAAAAAAAAAACCCCGAATTTTTAAGGGGAAAAAATTTTTTTTTTTTTTAAACCCCAAAAAAGAAAAAAATATTTAGGTTTTTTTAAAAATTTTGGAAAAAAAATTTTTTTTTTTTTTTTTAAATTTTTTTAAAAAAAATTTTTTTTTTTTTTTAGGGTTTTTAAAAAAAAATTTTAAAAAAGGGCAAAAAAAACCCCAAAAAAAAATTTTTTTTTTTTAAAAAATTTTTAAAAAATTTTTTCCCCCCCCTTTTTTTTTTTTTAATTTTTTTAAAAAAAAAAAAAAAAAATTTTTTTTTTTTTAAAACCCCCTTTAATTTTCCCCAAAAAAAAATTTTTTAAATTTTTTTTAAACCCCCCTTTAAAAAAAAAAAAATTTTCCCCAAAAAAAATTTTTTATTTTTTTTTTTTTAAAAATTTTTTAAAAATTTTTTTAAAAAAAATTTTTGGGTTTTTTTTTAAAAAAATTTTTTTTTTCCTTTTTTTTTTAAAAATTTTTTTTTCCCTTTTGGAAACAAAAAAAAAATTTTTTTTTTTTTAAAAAATTTTTCCCCTAAAATTTTTTTTTTTTTTGTTTTTTTTTTTTTTTAAAAATTTTTTAAAAAAAATTTTTTTTCCCCTTTTTTTAAAAAAAAATTTTTTTAAAAAAAAAATTTTAAAATTTTAAAAAAAAAAAAAAAAAGGTTTAAAAAAAAATTTTTTTTTTTTTTTTTGTTTTTGTTTTTTATAATATTTATTTTTTAAAATTTTTCCCCCTCATTTTTACCTTTTTCCCCCAAATTTATGAAAAGACCAAATTTTAAATAAACCCCTAGTTTTTTAAAATTTTAAATTCCGTAATTAATAAATTTTGGGAAAAAAGAACCTATAGTTTTCATACGGCAACGCAGAATCATAGGACCCCCGGGGCGATGACGTCGAGAGCTTTTTTCATGTCTATTTTTGCAGAAAATTATTATATTTATTTTTTAGTGTTTAATGGGATTTGCATTTTTAAAAAGAGGGGAGGACTAAAATAAGGAAAAAAAAGTGGCGAAAAACGGTTATGTCTATCTCAAATATATGATATCGTAATGAAAGGTTTATAATTAGGTTGTCATAATTTTTTAAAAGGATGTCCGGACAGTCCTAGGATAAATAGCAGCGATTTGGCCAAAAAAAATAATAAACATGGATCATCTTTTTTTTTAAATTTTTTTTTACGGGAATTCAGGTGGTGATAGAAAAAATTTAAAAAAATATTTAAATTTAAAAAAATCAACTTTGAAAGTTCAAAATCTTATTTTTAATAATCTTAAATAACTTTTTTTCTTATTGTATTCAAGACCTTTTTTTTGTTTATTTTTTTTTTTTTTTATTTTTTTAATTATTTTTTTTTTTTAAATATATAATATATATATATATATATATATATATATATATATATATATATATATAAAATATAAAATTTTTTATATATTTTAATATATATATATATATTATATATATTATATATATATATATATAATATATATTTTCAATAACATAAAAAAAAAGATAAAATGAAATTTAATTTTTTCCCCCGCTACCCAGTCGGAGCCCGATTTTGAAATTTTATGTTGACTTTAGTTAAAAACAACTTTTTATTTTTTTTTTTTAAATTGTTTTTTTTTTATTTTTTAAAAAAAAAATATCAAAACTTTAAAAAAAGATGGAAATTTTATAAAAAACATGAAAACCAATAGTTTTTTAAAATTTTAAGGCAAAAACTATCAAAATCTTTTTTTTTTCCTTTTCCCGACTTTTTTATCATAAATGCGCCGTAAAAACAAGCAGAATTAAAAAAATAAAAATGTTAATTTTTACCTATCCCAAAAAAGGTTTTATTAATTTGTAAATAATTACTTTTTTTTCGCTATTTTACCTTATTAAAATGTTGGTTGTAAAAATTGACAAACAAAAGAGGATCCGATGGCGCATCGAGTTATGAGCTTCCACTTGGCGTGTTTAATGGGGAGTTAAAACCAAACCCCAAATTGATAGTTGGTACGTGAACACGATAATGAAACCCAACGGCATGAGCATCAGATTTGGGCAGACGGTCCGTGGTTCGGTCCCGTCGAAAATGTGCTTATTTTTTTTTAAAAATTTGTTTAAATTTATAACTTACTTAAAAACAAGAAATTAAAAATAATTTATGCCTTTATTCATTAAAACTTAAGGGAATCGAAAGTATTTTTTTTTTTGATACCAGCAAACAAAAACAAAGGATTAAAAAAGATAGAAAAAAACTTTTAAACCTTTTTTATTTAAAAAGATTAAAAAAATTGAAAGGGTTTAAAAATAATTTAATTGAAGTTTTTTTCAGTAAATTGCAAAAAGTTTTTTTAAATTTTTTTAATTTTTTTTAAAGATAATTATAAATTTAAATAAAGTTTAAAACAATAAAAGCCGTTTATTACCGATGCCCCTTCTGGTTTTTATTTTGTATGTAAAATAAAACCGACCCTGGTCGGAAATAATTTTTTGTGGCGGTTTGGAAGCACCGTACATTGTTGCCAGTGGTTACGAAACGGTGGGTTGTTCGTTCATTACCGTCAAGAGATTTAATTTTATCAGCTGATGATAAGTGCTCTTAATAACTTACAACTAGGCAATGGATTGCTGGGAAACACACACTTAATTAAAACAAATGAAACAGTGAAGGTGAAGAGACTGTTGAAATCCTTAAGCATGGAGAGGGGAAAAGATTGTAGACTTATGATTATACAAAATTTTAGCTGGTGTACCACAAAACACAAAACTTCTTTGAGCTGCAACTTCACCAACATCTAAGGTCATTATTTGGTCCCACGACCAAAACTACATCTTTGTTGCTCCCATAGTTAGCTGATACTCTTCCGAAAGAGGCTCAACTTTAATGATATCAAATTAACAATTCAGACTTTTAAGGTCGTAAGTATTTAAACCACATTTTAAATACATTGGAGGTAGAGTTAGAGCAATAAGTCCATCTTTAAGGCAAATCAGTTCTCTAACTTTGGCATACTCCTCAAATCTGCATAGAGAATATAAAATATAAATAAATCAGTAATTTTTATTTTGGTTATTACAAAGTAAGCTTATTGATATTATTAAAAATATTCAATTTCTTATCGACATGTATTCAGTTTGAGCCCCGGGACGCTCTGCGTGCTATCGCACGAAGAGCGCAGGGGGGTTGAATAGCAAAAGTGGTAAAGCCTACCGCAAAATCTGCTTCTGGTTGGTGTATGCCGTAGGGTTAAAAAGCAAACACACCAATAATGTTTGATGATGGCAGATGGGATTTGTGGTTTTATTTATAAAAAAATATCAAATTTTTAATATATTTCAAAAAATAAAAACGTTTTTATATTCGTAAGTCCCATTTTATCTGATTAATATAAAATATTACCAATTATTGGATGTTGCCACCATACTATACTAATTTTTACAAAAAATTAATAAAATAGAGAGTAAATGCTTGTATTCGAGCAAAAGTTGAACACTTTAAAGCTTTTTCTGTAAAAATAACTAATTCCTTAATTTTAAATGTCATTTTTTTTCTAGAGTATTTCTCGAAAACCGTTAACTTACTCAAGTTAATTCATGAGTAACTTTTTATGTAGAATTAAGAAAAAAAATATGTATCATGTACAAAATATCAATAATAAGAGTACTAAAAAAGTTTTGAAAATAAAAGAAAAATTCAAATTCTAAAATTTTTTTCATACCCTGCATCTTAATTTTCAGGCCGTTTTAATGCTTTGTTTATAAAAAAAAATGTTTTATTTTTGGCCAAGGAATCTTCCATAAAGTTTTTTGAATCATCCGGTATATGTATGAAATTAAAACATGTTACGTCAGTCGCGTTATTTAATAGCTGTACCTCGTATGTTCTCCAAGAAGTAGACGACAACTTATATACAAAGTTGTTTTTAAAATCCAGCTACTGCAGGTAGCAAACGTATGGTAGTACGGCTATAATAATTAAAGCTGCCTAAAACCTTTTACTTAGGGATTTACGAGAGGTGATATCGACGGGGGGTAATTAATTCTTACTTTTGATAAAGTCTCTCCACTGTTTGCTCCAATCAGTTCAGCACGCAACCAAGAATAAATCGATGAAAAAATTGTGTAAGTATTTTAATGGAATCTTACGTACCTTTTCAGGTGGTGTTTTTTTAGTTAAAGGAAGGATTTTTCTGTAAAGTTTAGTTTTTAAAAATAAATCTTTTAAACATAATTTTGGTTAGCGAGTAGTTAAAAACTAAAGGTGAACTATTTTTATTTTTCTTTTTACCCCCAGCTTTTTTTATTTATTAATAAAAGGAAGTTATTTATTGTGGTCCCAAATAACAGTTGTGCTACCGTCAATGCCATTTGGGTAATGTCATCCAGACGAGATCTACAGTTTAAGGTGATTTCCGAACCACACCTAACGGCACCATTCAAACACTAACCGTACCCGGTG
Source organism: Listronotus oregonensis (assembly GCA_019359885.1). NCBI lineage: Eukaryota > Metazoa > Arthropoda > Insecta > Coleoptera > Curculionidae > Listronotus > Listronotus oregonensis. Next base: position 50,904 of record JAHBCN010003072.1, on the reverse strand, counting down.
TTGCTTAACTTCAATGATTTCACGGAAAGCGGTGTTTTAACGAAGTAAATGTCGTTGGCATAGATATGTTTCTTCGGCCCTGAAATCGAACCCGGGTCGCCTGCTTGATGAAATCATATGCTTTTTTCCCTTTTTAATCCATAGTCTATTTGTATCCTAAATCAGGTCCTACTTGAAAATCCGCTTTTATATATAAAGAATAATTTTTCTTACACATCATACCTTTATTGATGACATCCAAGTGGCTTGTGTTATGTTATTGACGCCTCATTATTAACATAACTTTCACAATAAAGCTTTTTCCTTTTGTCCACCGAGGAGCTGTCTTTTGTTTATAGGTATTTTATATCATTTGCTGTAAGAAATTGCCCAGCATGATTTTTTTTCGGCAGCTCCCAATATGACGACACGCATTTTATCCCTTCCTAATCCCTAAAGTATCTAAATAATGCAACCTGAAAATTTCTTTCCTTTTTCTTTAAATTTCATATTTTTAACCTTATTTTTCTTTTCATTAGACACCCAGGCTACAGCCCAGGCTAAAAAAGACAGTTTACTATCACGGAACCTAGAAATTGGAAGGTTTTCTTTATCTTTGGGACAACCCACGAGGCTTGCATAAGGACTAGGTCTATCGACTGTGGGTGTCGGAAAGATTATTAACTCTTTTTTTTATTGAGTCAACTATGTCCGAGTACCAAAACATGAAATTTCCTTTGTTTCACGGCACATTTTTAATATCTCTCTAGTGTCACCACGGAATTTACACAAATTACTTCTATATTTGTATTGTAATATTACCGCCTCAGTAATGTCATCTAGACATATATTGGGGATTTGAACCACACACAGCAGCAGACGGTGTTTATTACTCTAATAAAATTAATTACTGACCACATCCAGTGTTCTTCAGAAGGAAATTAATGACCTCTGCAGACAGCAGGTTTCCACTTGAGAGACTTTTGAGAAGAAAATGTGGACGAAATGGAAAATTGGAGGGCTTTTTTAGATGTTCTGTAAAGATACATTGGGGTGCAGTTCGTGTTGGAAGCTTAAATCCTTAATGAGGACAGAAGATAGGCAAAACAAGCTTATTGTTACATGGGCGATATTACGAATGCAAACTGCTTTTCTTTAAAAAAATACTAACGTACCGTGGGTGTCTGAAGTGTGGTAAGAGAGAGTTTCTCTCTAAAGTTCAACTGTAAAAGAATGTATAAAATTGGCGCTACGTGTTGTTTTGTTGGGAGCTGCCAGAGGAGGAATTATACTGACTAACTTTCCAGAGCAGAAGTTGTGAAAATACCTATAAAAAATCGACAGACCCCTGCAACCCGTCGATAGGCAAGAAAAGAAAGCTTTTATGTAATCGTGAGATCATTATTAAGACGAACTGCTCAAGAATGCTGAATGTAGGGGTAATACCATTTAGACATATATTATGAATTCGAACCACACACAACAGCACACGGTGTTTGTTACTCTAATTGTTGATCACATCCACTTTAGAAAAAGTGAACAAAATGGAAAGTTCGGGGCCTTTTCAGATTTTTTGTGAAGAGATACATGAGGTGCACTTCATTTTGGCAGCATGATTCCTTACAATAGACAAAAAATAGGCAAAAAGTCTATTGTTACATGGGCGATATTACGAAAATTTAGAATTTTAAGTTATAGGATTCTTTACACGTAAGACTTGGAATTTATGAAGAGCGTTCATTATGAAATAAAATAAACATTTTGGTTTACAAATAAATTTAGTTGTTGTGACTGTTACAGAAAACGATAACCTAAGAGGACCCTACACAAGATAGGCTCATAGAATGGGGACCCAAATTGCAGAATGTGCTGTTCTTTCAGGTAATAAAAACAATGTTGTTGATGCTTAAGTCTAATACAAAAAAATTGAAGATTTGAGTGAGCCAGTGGTTCAGAAAAATTACATGAGAATAAAATATCTGTCATGGATAAGTTTTTATTTTGAATTTAATTTTTTTTTGTATTAAAGATAGTCCCGAAGGCGTGTATGAGAAATAAGTACTAGTTACCGGGACCTAAAATTTATAACCCAGTTTCGACAACGCCGTAGTGCCACCATGGTCGTTATACAAATAGCATGTTGGTAATTATGTTGTCCTTGTTAGATAGTAGTATTAATAATATTAAAAAAACAAAAAAGTCGATACCAATGGCATTCTTCATAAACAAGGTGGGTTTGACTAGTTTATCCACTTGTATTTTTTATACTTAAATAAATTAAGCCCATAAAATTAATCGCTAAGGTATCCGTTTTTAGATAATGTTAATCCGATTACTGGTAATAAAATAGTTAATTAAAAGAATGGAATAAAGCTATGAAAGTTCTAAGAGTAATCAACTTAAAAAAATAATCCTAAAGTAGGATAGTCCTGAATTTTAGGAAAAAAATAGTTAAACTTTAATGAGAAAATATATATTTTTTGATTGATCAAATTGGTTGGCGTATAATAGTTATTTGTGCAACCATTTGAAAAAAGCACTATTTTTCGTAACGAGCAGATTTCTGCAGAAGGAGCGAAGCGAGTTCCGCAAAAAAATGTGAGTTATGAAAAATAGTGTTTTCCAACGCGTTTCACACAATATTTTTTGTTAATTTTAAATATAATATAATTCTTTTTAATTTTTTCTAATTTTGACATTTAAAGTGACACTTTTCAAAACTTTTTGACGTTGTCAAATATCTTACTTTTCATCACCAGTTGCGAAAAATTTTACTCTTCGTAACTAGTAATGAAAACTAAGACATTTGACAACGTCAATGAGTTTTGAAAAACGTCACTCTTAATGTCAAAATAAGAAAAAAAACATCTTAAAAACTGTATTTTAACTTTGACCATCATCATTAGTCAACTTTTTAAGCACAGATACAAAGAGTTATGTGAATTATGTTTTATCCCATTTTGTTATAAAAGTTCAAAAAAATATCTTGCATTTCGTAAAATTCGGGCCATTTTACAATTCATCCCTATAGATAACGTGGTGGAGCCAATTTACTGGAGTTATGCAAATAATCTCTTTAAGAATCATTCCTTATTTACATCTGAGTCATTTTATCAAGACAGTACCTAACCTAGTGTTAAAATTAAAATCTGAAATACACCCAATCGCGATGTTTTAATGCAGGAAGGCCATTGCTTAATTACCCTTTGGATATAACTATAACGAAATGAGAAGCTTTATCTCTATTTAACACGTCTATAAGCTTGTTGACTAGACTATGCTGTGTTGGATCCCGCTTGACCAAGGATGACAGCAGATAACCAAACAAATGAATTGATATAATATAAACAACACAAGTGCATACACACGTTAATATGGTGGCTAGTAGTAGGCAATATTTTTACTTTAAGTACAAAATACGTCAATTCATTTGTTTTGCTATCTGTCGACATCCTTGACCAAGCGGGATCCAACAAAGAAGTTCTGTTTGGCTTTCACGGCTTACTAGACCTAAGAAGGGGTGCTCCATCCCTTAAATACTATTGTACATAATATCAAAAGTTCTTAAACATAACTACCTAAAAGGACTAAAGTGTTTAGGAGAAGTTTTAAATAATCTCCCCTTAAACAAAGGGTCAGCAACATACAACAAGGGTAAATAAGAAAGTGTTTTGCGTATATGTAGAAATTATAATGACGTGGTTGACTTTAAAAGATACACTTTTGCAAAAATGCTTCCATAGTTATCCGTTTAAAAATGAAAAAGTGGATGGTACTTCCTAAAGTATGAATGATAAATTTGCGAGAGCCGGACACTGCAGAAAACTGACATAATTATATATAAAAAGTCTTATAAAATATGACAGAAAATACCTCGAAGAAGCTGCATAACCTAAATACCTTAAATTCGCCAATGACGTATTATTTTTTCATTCCCACTACGATAAGGTTGGTTTCAAGCCCACAAAAACCCGTTCATTTTATGGTCACTCTCAAGCCTAGTCAAATTAACGTTTTAACCAATAGGTGACGCTGTCACCCATTGGTTGACAGGGTTGTGTTTTGGCAGAAAAGGGTTTAAAGGCGGTAGCTATGTCAGCATCTACAGAAAAAGGAGAAACTATCATAGTAATTGATTATTGTAATGCTGAAGGTAACTGTCAGTTGTACATTATAAAAGGAAAAAGAAACAATCCTGATTTTGAAAATGAACTGCCTCGAGGTTCACTGGTTTTCATGTCTTAAAGATCCGCCCATATAACCTCCGACATATTTCTTGAGTGGATGAAATTGCAGCGTAATCAGTTTTACATCCAGGACCAAGTTCAGATCCAGGACCAAGTATGTCCTGTCAGACGATGGACCAACCAACACCAACAGAAGCACTGAACAAAGTATCTCCCTGCCTGTAAACCCTAAACAAGTTCAAACAAACTAAGCAAGAGGCACTTTTGACTTCTAAAGAATAATTAAAATACGAAAAAGGAAAGTCTTAGAACCCAAAGATAATCAAAAAAGAAATAAAGACTAATACACCTAAGCAAAAGAAGAGTGTTAAGAAAGATAGGGCAACTCATAGTATCTCAGAGAGTAGTAGTAAAGAAATTCCCATGGATATCAGTGACAACTCAGACAGTAAAACTGAAGACAAAGAATAAGGTAATTGCAGAGGTTGCGGTAAAAATTATCACAAAACAGAATTAATTAAAGATTGGATTCAGTGCAATGTAAGTAAGAAGCAAAAGAAAGAAAAGTACGCCACTTCCCGAATACGGATACTCCGGAAAAGATGGCCAAACGTACTTTTTTTCAAAGTTTACAATTACTTGTTTTTGGTTCAATAAAGTTACTAATTTGTTAATATTCTGTAACAATAATAATTAAACTTTAGTTTTCAGCATAATTCAATATTCTATTTGTTTTCATTCCTTCACAATAGCTCCTTAAAATTAGTAGGGCCATAATACCCAGAATTACCCCATTTAGATGAATAATAATTTTACCCAATCATGAATAATCCTAAAAAGCCTAGTAGATACATCAAACATGTCACCGTTTTTGATCCATAGTTAAAAACAGTAGCGTATGCTGGGGGCAGGGGGCTTAGGCCCTCCACTTTTTTAAACAAATAAAATATTTTTAGGTAGGTATTGATTTATATTATTTCATTAAATTTTTAAATTAACTAATTGGGATCATCCAACTTTTTGTAGTCAACATACGCCACTAGTAAGAAATTAAGATACTCATCTTGAGCTTTTCAGAAATGCAGATGAAAATGAAATAATTTCTCGACGCTACCAAAATTTATTTTTATTGTTTTCTTTTGTGTTGTTACTGTTTACTTATATTCGTACTACATAATTCTGTTATTTTAATTATTACTAAATGAAAACAATTAAAGTGGATATGAAGAATTGCGCTCGTTATTTAAAGAATAAATTCCGGATCATATTGAATCTCCTCCTTACACTAAATCACTCAAATTTTTGCATAAGAAAACTTATTAAAATAAAATACCCATAAGTTTCTCTCAAATTGTTAACCTCTTAGTGAATAAATTTTGGCACTGGTTAATAGGAGCATAGAGGACCTAGTTTCTAAAATGACCTTAAATTAAACTGTATTAATATCTGAAAGGTACATAATTATTCCTCAAATTTTAATATCTTTGATGAACAAATAAAACTACCTTTCTGGTAGCTAAGGCAGCAAAATTAGGTACTAACTAAGACATGCAATATTACAATATTTATGCAAGTTGGTGATACTTATTGGTCACTAAAGAATTTAGCCCGCCCTGCAAGTCTGACAAATGAACAATACTGTTAGCAGGAGACTCCGCCTGCCGTTGTCTGCAAACTCTATTGTTCCTGCCGGGCTTGCGCCCTGCCAGACAATGAGTTTTCACTTGGTATTGTCTGAAAGCGTCCCAATCCGACGCTTCAGGGCGGCAACGTTTAACCTCAATAACAACAATACAATGGATTTTCCCAGGCTCGGGAGTTTCCTGATACCGCCAACAATGCTATTATTCTACGTGAAAGCGTAGGTATGACCGTATCTGTGCATCGCGTTTTTCTTAATAAATTCACAGGATTTTTAGTCCATTATAAAGCAAATTATTATTTAAAAGTTTTAATGCTAGAATTAAAGTTCGTTGTTTCTTTAAAATCTTAGAAACAAAAGGTAAAATGACAATGATATACAAAACTATAACATTTTCCCTTTGAGTTGAAAGAGGATTTTTAAAAATTTTTGCCCTTTAAATTATAAATGTATTAGCGTCGTTTATGACTTTTAGACTAATCCCTTCTCTTAGCTCATTTTAGTACCAAATTTTAATTAAATTAGATCAAGAAATTTTTTAAATCCATATACAGGTGTTTCATTAAGGGCCATGGCAATCCATATTTTGAGATTCATTTGTCCGATTTTCACCCAAAAAAAAATCATCATACAGTCACGTTTTAAAATCAGCAACAAGATGGCGCACCCTTTAGTTTAATAATAAATTTTATGAACAAAAGTAATTATAAAAAATGTATTACTTGCTCCGAAGAAGCCTCTGTGGTTTTAAGACTTTAAAAAACTTTGGTCGGTGAATTAAATAATAAAAAAATTGGAAAAAATCAACGAAGAAATCTTGAGATATGGATTGCAATCGCCTTAACAGAATCAGTCACATTACGAATACGATTTCCTTTTAAGGGAAAAAGGAATCGAATTCAGGGAATCAATTATTATTTAGTAAAAGATATTATTTAAATTTAAACCATTATAAACTTTATAAATAATTAAGTATGGGTATGAGCATAACTTAGAGCACATTTTAATTAAATTAATTGCTAGGATAACAAAGGCTAGCCAAAAAGAACCCAGTGACAAAAATATAAATAAATTAAATAAGCCTTCAAATTAACAAAAAGGAAATGATCATAATTTGGATATATAAAAACAGATGTTACGTAAATTTTGTTACTGACTACAAAAAGTGGAGAGGAAGATATTTGTTTATTTTAAAATTTTATTGATATACTATAGGTAAAAAATTTAGTTATTGACCAAAAGTATTTAATTTATTTCAAAAGATGGAGAGGCCTGTTCTCTCCTGACCCTTCCAATATACACTACTGTCCCTTACACCAAGCCTTCTAAGCGTATCAAGTAACGATATTCCTTTTCTTTGTAATGTAATCTCAATCAAAAATTAATAAGTTCTCCAAAATTTGCCTATTTTTGTGCATTCGACAAACGGATCAAAAAAGAAACACCGTAAATTACACAACAGTAGATTAATGATTTATCTTTAAAAAGCTAAGTAAACCAAGATTATTTTTTTTATATAATTTCTCATTTTGAAAACAATGCATATTTGTAAAACATATTATTTTAAATGTTTAATTGTTGCTACAAGTTCTATTTTTATGTTGAATAAAAATAGATTTATTATGAATTTCTTTTTCCGTATAAAAAATGTAAAATTAAAACCGAACGTGAAAACATCTAACATTGCAGATTGCAGCGGGCGGAGTTACCTACAGCAGTATTGTTCATTTGTCAGCTTTGCAGGACAAGGCCTGCTCGTAAACGCCGCGGTGACCAATAAGTACCTATCATTAATAAATTTAATGTCGTTGTTCATACAGTTTTTATTAGAAAAAATATTGTTATTGATTTTCAATATCTTCTATTAATTAATATACCTTGTGGTTTATACGATATGTAAGAACAATTTCTCCATAAAGTATACAAAACCTTTAAAAACATATAGCAGAAAAACTTTTATATTTTTTTAAGAGGTTATTTTAGATCTTGCTAAAAATATAATTCTGGTCCAACTAACCTAAGTAAAAAATATATATTTAATATAAATTTTCTATTTTTTGGTAATTGTCTAAAATCGCGGCTCCACCTATTTTTGGCTAAAAAGAAATCGAAAAATAACGATATTGACATGTTTTTTTTTAATTTTGTTCTATTTAAGAGCGGATTTCCGAATCTTAAAAAAAAAAAAATCGGTGGTAATTTTTATTTTGAAAATAAAAAAAATGGGTATTTTTTAAGTTTTTCGTCAATAAAACGCATCCATTTAAGTTAAGTCATTTTCAGTGATTTGTTTTATATTCTATGTGTAAAAGACAAATAATTTCGAATTTTTTTTACCAAAAATATAAATATTTGAATTTATCAAAAATTTTCCAAAAATAATTTTTTATCGAAAAAATTAACATTTATGATTTTTTTTAAGTAATTCTTTTTTAATAACTTTAAGAATAAAAATATTTTACAACTCAAAAAAAAATATCCCAAAAAAGTGGGGCCGCGATTTAAACAATTATTTTAAAAACTTTTAATCTTTAATAAATATTTGGACATCACTGATAAATAAAATTTTAGCATCTTTAAATTTTTACGCCTGAAAAAGATATTAAAAAAATTTTATTAACATTAACTAAACAAAACGCTATTATAGAACTTTTCTGGCGAATTTTTTGAAATTATTTATTTATTAATTTATTTAATGTACTTTCTTATTATACCGACCACACCCGATTATGGGAAGCAACATAAGATTTTGGTTGGTTTAATACCAGATTATTGTGGCAGTCTTTAGTTAATAATATCTGGTTAGTTCTGGTTAGTTCTATTTCAGTTTCCTTCTAAAAGGGGCAAGCAGCAATTTTAGATCTAACTAAGGTAGCTAAAATGGCCTTTGAAAAATGCCTAACTCAGCCCAATGTGCAATTAAACCTTTTTGAAATAAGTAGTAATAATTAGATTTTGCGGTTTACCAACAAAGTGTAGTAGTAAAGCTAGAAATTTAGTTGTATTTTGATATCGTTAAATCCGATACAAAATTAGGATGAGTAGTTCTGATAAATTCAGAGAAATTTACAGTCAAAGGGATAATGCTACTAGTTTTGATTTAAATTAAAATTAAGAACACAATTAAAAATTGTCTTCAGGAGAAATAAAATGTGGGTGTGTTAATTATGAGTATAGTGCTTGGTTAAAAATTTTCGAAGATTCTTTTAATAGAGTATTGACTTCTTCAAATTATTAGTATGAACCATATATATATATATATATATATATATATAATATATATATATATATATATATATATATATATATTATATATATATATATATATATATATAAATATATTTATATATATTATATATATATATAAATATAATGGAGATATTTCCGGAACATATATCAGAAAACTTAGGAAATTAATGAAAGTTTATCATAGGTAATACCATAAATGGTCATATTTGGCCAGATATTTACAAGAACGTAGCTAGAGTGATTTTGAGAAACGAGTTAAATTCCGAAGTATTTAAAACGAGGCATAAAAATCTGGCTTAAAATCTAAGTACGAATGGTATTTGGTAAGACCCGAAATAAAAACAAAGTTTAAAGCGAAATAATAATTAATCAACAATATAAAATGTGTTGCCACTGAAGGAACGATACGATTGATAGAACCTTAAAATTATCATTTTTTAGCCAGTAATTTTTTCCCCTTTATCCGATTGCAAATTTTGATTTTTTATGAGCATGAGTGAAATTGTCATTCACAATTTAAAACGCAAAAACCATCAATATAAATAAAATTTAGGTATTAAAAATATAAAGAAAACAGTAAAATTTTTAAAAAAGTTATTACACACGACCACAAGTTGTGCAACTTGATCAAGAGGCATATCTTCATTGATATGATCCACACCTTGAATATTGTATTCAACATTAATGCTGCCTTCATGGAAGTGTAATTAAACGTCTTTTAAAGCAAGCAATAGCCAACAAGCAATAATCGGTAAATCCCCGAAATTGATATATTATTCGTAATCGTAATTAATATACGTACTTTTTCGGAAATTATTTTTCTAGTTTGAAAATTGTACTGCACAAGAGTATAAGAAATATATGGAAATCTTTATTTCAATGGTTTAAAACGTATTTCTTTTTTTTCCGATTTATCCAATATTCGAAGACACGTTCGAAAATTTCAAATTTAATAATTCCATTTTTATGGAAATATTTTCACTGGAAATATTATAAAATAGGCAAGACGAGAGGTCGTAAAATGTGTTAATGAATTAGTTAAATATATTGTTGGGCCGAGGTAGGTGATTTAAAAGCAGGTCAAATTTGGGTTTGGGCAGAGATGTACAAAGGCTAACAATTTAAATAGTCCATTAAAATTAAAGCTGCACATCTATGTGTTCCAAAGTAATTTAGATTTCATAAATACACGATATATATGAGTTATTGTCAATTTCTAAGCAATTATCAGAGATTATTTATTTTACCGATAATTTTAAATAAAATTTTCTAAGAGGATTAACAGGTTCGTAATTTAAATTAATAAAATCTCTTTTTTAAAAAATTTTTTTTTTATAAAAAAATAATTTTTTATTTAAAAAGGCCCTCTTTAAAAGCTAAATTTTTTAAATTTTAATTTTTAAAAAAATTTTTTTTTATTTTTATTTAAATTTCTTTGTTTTTTAATTTTATTTTAAATATTTTTTTAAAATCTTCTTTGGTCAAATTTTGGGGCACTGGAAAAAATTTTTTTTTTTTGATGATCCCAATAATGTTAAAAGGGTTTTTTTAAAAAATAAGAAGTTGTTTAGGAAAAAAAAATTTCTAAAAATTTTTTTTTTTTTTTTATTTTTTTAAAAAATTTAAATTTATTTAAAGCAATTTTTAAATATTTTTTAAAAAAAAGGATTATTAGAAATTTGGGAAAAAAACCGCATTGAAAGCAATCAAAAAGTAAAAATAAAAAAAAATTTTTTAAAACCGAAAAAATATTATAACTCAATTGGGGTCTCACAATTAATTGAGAAACATGATTTCATTTTGGCTTAAAACCTTTTAATTCTCCTAGCGGAATTTAAACCCCTTTCTAAACTAAAAAACCAAAAGGGAAAAAAGGTTTTAAGAATATTTTTCTTTTTTTAAAATTTTTTTTTTTATTGTGTTTTTTAAAAAAAAAATTTTTTTTTTAAATTTAAAAAAAAATTGATTTTCTGGTTTAAATTTTTTTAATTTATTAAAAATATTCCAAAAAATAAATTAAAATACATTTTTTTTTTTAAGTACAATAAAAAACCAAACGGGAAAATGATTTTTAAAAAAACTTTAAGAAATAGTCTTTATTTCGCCCCCTTCCTGAAGCAATCCTTTTTGGATAAATTTTTTTTTTTTTTGGATTTTTGTGACAATTTTTTTTTTGTTTTTTAAGAATTTTAAAAATTAAAAAGGAAACGTGAATTGAAAACGGAAGTTTCTGGAATTACAAAGAAGCAAACTAGGTACCTTTATAAAATCACAAACCTATTCCCGCTTTATTGGGAGAAAAAATTTTCTTAAATTAAGTCTTTTGGGTATAATTAACCCCCGTCTTGGTTTTTTTTTTTTTATTTTTTTTAGGTTCTAAAAAAATTAAAACTTTTTGAAAATTTTAAAAAAAAAATTTTACTTTTTACAAACCCCCCAAAAATTTTTTTAAAATTAGGGGTACCCAGGCCCAAAATCCCGGTTTATTATTTTTTCCGGGGGGGGCAAAACAACCCCTTTTAAAGATCTTTTTAAAAAAAAAAAAACCATTTAAAAAAATCTAAATTTTTCTGTTTTGGGGTGTTGTTCTTTTTTTTTTTTTTTTTGAATTTCTTCTTTTTTTTAAAAAAAAAAATTTGCTTAAAAAAAAAAAAAAATTTTTTCATTTTCTGAAATTATGGGGTTTTTTAAAGATTTTAATTGGGTAAATAAAAAATACTTACGAACTCACAACTTTCTATGACCATCTCACTGGGGTTTATTATCTTTCGTGTAAATTTTGGAAAAACTTAAACTTATGATTTTAAATATTTCCATTTAATTTTTTAGTTTACCATAAAAATATTTAATATTACAAAAAAAATTGGCTATATTTAATAAAAGAGCCATTAAAAATACAGCTTTGTGCATAAAGCTATTGTACAACACTTCATGTAACTGAACGTCTGCAATATATTCCCACAAAATGATCCTAGACTTTTTCTTCTAATAATAAACTCATATCTTGCTTTTCAAGGTAATGAAATAATTCAATAATTCGTAGTATTTGGAAAACACAAAATAATACACAACAAATAGTACAGATTCAAACCTTCAAGGTTCCTTGGTGAGTCCTAAATAATTACCCTTAATATATCTAAGGCTTTTGAGAATTTGTTTGTCATATTATTATATGTGTTGTAGTAAATGGTCGTTCTTCTAGGGTTTAACAAATTAATGCTGGGGTTCTCCAAGGCTTAATACTGGCACCACCCTATTCCCTCTTCATATCAACGATCTTTTTTCTTTTATAATTAATCCCATTTATTGTTTTGCTAATGATAGTACCTACCACTTTAATATTTAGTTTTTACTCACTTACTCACTCAGTAAAACTGATTTGTAAAACAAGTGCAAGATAACATAAGTATTTCTTTAAAAGATCCAATAATATTGAATCAAGGTACCAAAAATCTTGTTCAATTTAATACCACAAAAACACAATAATTCTTTCTCTGAATGTTCTAGACAATGTTGTAGGTTGAATAAAAACTTCTTCTCGGACTTTCATTGTCTTTATTTATTTTTTTACAACGTTTCGAACAGTAAGTATCGTTTTCAACTGAATATTAAATATCTAAGCCTACGACACGCGCTAATATATCCTAACCGGGTTACTGATGCATGAAGTCACTGCACATTTTTTTGGTCTACTAATCTTGACTTCTTTTCTGTTAGTGAGTAGACCTGCGACAGAACGGTTACACCGAAACACTTGTTCAAAGAACAATTTCAAACTAATAGAAATAAAGACAATGGATGTCCGAGAAGAAGTTTTTATTTAACAATAATTCTTGCTGTGTCAAAAATGGTGTGCAAAAACTAAGCCCATAATTATTAGCAGACAAACACTACAAAACAAAAAGGCATTTAAACTTGTGGATTTATAGCAGTTTCCTAAAAAGCTTTGATTCTTCTTTCCACCCAAAAAGTATGTCTCTTTTTTTTAATTTTTAGAGGTTTGTAATCTCCTAATACACAGTCCCACAAAAAAAATAAGGTTTAAAAGACTTGACTATGGTATCTTTATGTTTTTGGGGTCGCTAAATTTGAACAGTATAGGTATACTCAAGTTTTTGGGGTCGCTGAATGCGAATCCAGGGCCAGTTTGACTCCATAAAGTCAAACTGAACCCTAATTCGGATTTAGCAACTCCAAATACATAAAGATACCATGGTCAAATTTTTCGGACCTTTAATTTTTTTTATGGGGTTGTGTTATGAATAACAGTGTTTTTCATTCACCCATTCACCCCGATTGTCAGTTTGTTTTTTTCCCTCTAAATCAGGGATTCCCAAAGTGGTCATATCGACCCCTTGGGGTCAATATCGGTTTCCTAGGGGTCGACATAAACAAAAACTGATTTTGGGGGTCGACGAGGTCTAAAAATCGACCCCTATTAAATTAACACAAGTTCTTATTTAAAACTTTTAAGATAGGTAGGTAGGTACTGTATTGTTTATGTTGTGTTACGTGTACTAAGAATAATTAATATTTTTGTAGGAAATAGCATTGTTGTAGTAATGTAAAGCCTCAAGTTCGTACAAGATGAAAACAACAACCAAGGCTATCAGAAGTTCTGGTTGCAACGCAACATTGAAACACAGTATCCTACATTGTGGAACATTGCTGAAAAATAACTTATCGCTAGTTGAAAAAAGCTTCAGTGTGGTAACAAACATTTTGACGAAACAAAGAAACCGTTTGAAAATCAATGAACGTGGAGATTTAAGACTCACCAATATTGACCCGGATGTAGCTAGATTGGTAGATAGTCACCAGGTTCATCCATCACACTGAAAGTTTTATTTTCTCTTTGCGAATTAATACTTTTTTAAATATAATTTCCTACTTACTTAAGATTCTTTAAGTACCTAATTTGTGATAATCATTATAAATTAAACTTGATATTTACTGAATGTCTTTTTATTTTGTTAAATTTTGATGATAAAATGAAGTCAACTTTACTCACTTAACCAAGTGCAAATTTTTCCAATTGGTACCTTAGTACCTAGGTATTTTGTATCAATAGGAAAAAACTAAAGATAGGCCCCCTTATTTATAATAGTCTGCTAACTTAAAGCATTGCTAATTCTCACTCTGTCTTCTTCTATTGACCTAAGTCAGAATGAAAAATAACACCCTGTAGCAGCTGTTTTAAGTTAGCGGACCATTATGAATAAGGGGGTTGATCTTAAAAGTAGGTAATTTGGCCATGGGGGTCTGAGATAACAGTTCATTTTGGAAAAGGGGTCACTTGTCCAAAACAGTTTGGGAATCCCTGCTCTAAATCCTTAAATGTACTCCATAACCCCAAGGTTTTATAATGGAAACAGAGCCAATATAATACATTTATGCACAGAGCTGTACAATTTTATTTCATTGGGAATTTTTTATTCAAAAAATGTAACTTTTTGCACTGTAAAAGAGTTGTTGTATTATCTATTTAGGATTTGTCAAGCCTGCATTATTTCTGCCCAATAATGGCAAATAAATTCCTAAAAGTAAAATAATCAATCAAAAATGTGTTTTAGTTTTAATGGTATTTCAATACATAACAATATAAAGAGACAGGTCTGTCAAGTGTATCAATGAGAAGTGAAAATGCTAAATAGGATCAAGTCCCGCAAGTGGCGAAGTCCGTCGACCGTGGCTGCACTGACTACAGGCGCCAGTCCGGTCTCATGTTGTATTCTCCATATACAGTAGATAAATTGCGTCGAGTTTTGATTTACATCCCGCATTCTCCGAGTAACAAACGCGTTTTCATTTTTCATGCTTTCCACGGAAGATGCAGCGACTCTTCTCCGGACAAAGCCGCTGCTAGCCGCACCTTGGGCTTTATATCAGGGACGGGTTAAGCCAATGAAATTAAAAAAACATTTTCAGGTTGGAGATGTTTCACTTATTTTCATGTTGGTAGAGACTTTTAAAAATAATTTATTTATTCAATTACTAATTATAAAAATTAATTCTTGATTGAGTTTTATTTTGCCAAAAGATATGCTGCTTCATTATGGAAAACATCGAAAGTGTAAAGAAAACTATAATTGCATTTAGAACAAATGAAAAAATTTAATACTGTGTAACTTTAAATTTAAGGTTCCTAAAATACGCCAAAAAGACAAAGGAACTGAGGGATTTGAAGTATATGAGCCTGCTTCATAAAATTATTTTTACAGAATAGATATTTATGTTATAAGTATCATAATAAAGATCATTATGGTATGGTACGTTTCACAATAATTCGTTGATTTCTTGACCTCAATAAAATTGAAATTACAACCCTCAGTGGAAAACCCAACTATAAATAGGTTGCCCGACAAATATCTATTGTGTAGGCACCACACTTTTTGGAAGGGTACAGGTCCTGATTACCTACTAATATTAATAGTTTAGGTTAGGGATTTTGGATGCTTAATAACACACGAAAACACCTTGACAAACTCCAAACGACTGATGAACTAAGACGAGAAGACTCTGCTTTATATTCGACACCTGCAATTTGCCTATAACCTACATAATATACCAAAAAGTAGGTACAATAATAAATAAAGAAAATTTTAAGTCTGGACCTATATGCGGGTACCCAAAGTATATTGAGTTTTACGACTAACAGTAGCAGCAGGTAAAATGAGAAATAAACGAATTATTGTGATACGTACCATACCAGCTATGAATATGGCATGTGACGTAATGATTGTTTAGGATCCAAATTTCATACAAAATTTATATTTAGATGATTTCTTTAAAAATAAATTTCTTGTTGCATTTGACTAACGACCGAGTGATGATCGCGTTGTTAAATTTAGCAATGGACTTAGCAATTGTTAAAAGTTAACAACGGTTTGGAATTTTAACAAAACGTCATTCTCAGTGTTATTCAATGATTTTAGTGGGCAACCTGTCAAAATCTGACATTTTGTTAGACATTCTAAACCGTTGTTAGCTTTTAACAATTGCTAAGTCCATTGCTAAATTTAACAACGCGATCATCACTCGGCCGTAGGTGACGTAAATGTAGCTTAATTTCAGTAATGTGCGTAGCAACCTAAGGTAACAACGGAATTGTTAAATTGTATTTTCATGTCATTGTCAAAGTTAAATTATTTAAAAAGTTCATCAAGCATTGTAAAATGAATAATTTACCCCCAGAATTTAAAAATTAGCTAATTGTGCAGTTGCTGGATTAATGCCTGAAAAGTCTAAAAGCATATACGAAAAAACCTATGCCATTTATGAAAGTTTCTGTCAAAAGAAAAATATTAAGAATATTGCACACGAAAAGGTACTTTTAGCTTAATTTAAAGAACTATCAGTGACGAAAAAGTCTTCAATTTTATGGAGTTACGAAGCACGTTGTCAATTAAAAAAATAGTTGCCATAAGTAAGTTTAGTCACCTGATTCCGTTTTTAAATCAAAACTTCAATTTTTATTAACCTTAAAAGTCCAGAACTAAAGAAACTATTGCAAAGTTTTAACAAGAGGCGGACAATGAAAAATATTTGCTATTGAAAGTGTCAGTGATAATAGGTACAAGTGAAGCATGCCAAAAAGAGAAGCTAGAAAACTCAAGAATGGAAAAGGTATACAATGAAGAGACTGTTTTATTGAATTGAAATACCTAGTACAAAAACCAATGTTCCTCGAGAATTATTTGTAATGCCTGACTATGTCGAAGGAGTAAATTTGGTGCAATTGGTTCAATAAGTCCCAGCAATGCCGAAATTTCTCGTTTTTTTGTCTTTTAGAAACAGCAAATGTACAAAGCAGCCAGTGGGTATTCATACTTTTGGAAACATGTGCAGGACAATTGCTTCTTTTTAAAGTTACCTTATTCTACCGAATACACTGGTCACTGTTTCCGAAGGACTTCGGCTTCATTGCTGGCAGATTCCAGAGTGGATCTTCATACTGTAAAACGCCATGGTGGCTAGGAAAGTGACACAGTTGCTTAAGGAAGTATAGGAAGCTCACGCAAAAATAAAAAAAGAATTTTGGTATCCATTCTTGGAGAAAAATTTCCGTGTTTCGTAACAGAAACTAAATTTTAAAATTAACCAAAGATAATGAACAATTTTTAAATTGAAATTTTAATCGTTAAGTTTTGTAAAGTTAAATTTTTTCATTAATGCCTAGTAAAAATAATTATTTATACTCAGAATTTAAAATTTAGCTTAATTATAAGTTGCTGGATTAATGTCTGAAAATAGCTTTTATAAGAAAAACCTATGCCAATTATGAAAGTTGGTGTCAAAAGAAAAATGTTTTAGTAATTCGTACGAAAAGGTTTTTAAAAATTTGAAAGATTCTTGTGAAAAGAAGGCCTTTAATTTATGTTTATTTCGTTGTTACGAGGCGCGTTTTGTCAATTAAAGTATTGACAAAAAGTAACTTTAGTAAACCTGATTGCTTTTTTAAACCCCCAAAAACTTTAATTTTTTTAACTTAAGTCCAAAAACTAAAAAAACCTATTTTTAATTTTAATTAAATGACGGATAATAAAAAAAAATTTGTTTTATTAAAGGTATTAACTAAAATATGCCAACAAGTAAAAAAACTTCAAGAATGGATTAAGGTATACAAAAATAAATGTTTCCGATATTTCTATACTTTTTTCTTAATATTTTTTAATTTTTTTACCCTTTTTTGTCATGTAAGATTTTAAACTAAAAAACTTCCAGTCTTAGAATTTAAAAAACTTTGCACCTATGCTTGCTTTGCGTCTGAAATTCTTAGTTTTAAAAACTCCTTGTAGATTTTTGTGACTAGTTATATAGACTTAACTAGTAGTTAATGATATTAGTAGAACTCCCCTATTCATCCGCTATGCCTCCTCTGTCGACAGTCGGAGAAACCTCTAATGGAATCATTATTTTACACCCCTGCGGACTGTGTTAATTATTTAATTAAATTATTCAGACTATGCTAAATAAATTATTCACCTGACTTAAAACAAAATCACTTTCTATTTTTACACCTGCGGTCAGTCGCGACACCTTACACGGCCTTGGTTGAATCCAATAAATTCGAAGTTATAGAGGCTTTCCATTTTTAAAAGGGAAATTAGAAGGCAGAAATAAAAAACAAATAGCAATAAAGAGATATTTTAAAAATTACCAAAAAATAGTTAATGGTCATTTCCTGAAGACAATTATAAACTGGAAAATCCTGCTAATATAAGGATCATTAGACTTAACTGCCTGATTTTTTCTATAATCTCATTTGGCATTACCACCGTAGATAGATAGCAGTTTTCCCAACGATTTACACCATTTAAACAAAAATGACCTAAACAATTATTTTTAGAGTCATTTTGATAACTTAAAATGAACTTATTTGCAAGAGTAAAAATTAAAAGTGAATCTGTGATCTTTTACTTCAAGATAAGTCATTTATAGTAGCACATCAAGGTTTTTTCCTTTTTTTCTTAAGACTGCTTTCTTAAGCTTTTTGGATGCCTGGATGGTTTTGTCAAATATCCTTATTTTATGGAAATGTAGCTGCTGACCGATCTCAGCATATTTTGGTTTTGGACTATAGTGTCCTGCTCCTTGCCTGTACTGCACGAACTGAGGCTGCTGCTGAGCTAAAGTGTGTTTGTACACAAAAACAAAAACAATGGAGCTTCTAATTGAGTCTGGAACATGTTTCAATCTTATAAAAAGAATTATATTTTAGATTTTTTTAATGCACTAAATAGTTTCAATTTAATTTTTAAACCAGGGTTTTTTTTCTGTCCAACATGTATATAACTACTATTTTTTGGCAGACAGATAAGCGCCATATTTTTTTCATTAAAACTTGTTTGGTTAAGATGAGTCCATTAAGTATAAATTGTTCCTAGATGGTTATTTTTTGCACTTTCTAGATCTATTTTCTGGTTCTAACCAAAACTAATCGCAGTCATCTTGTAAAACCTATTAATAAGCGTATGGTCAATATTTACTATTTAAGAGTGTATAATGGATACAATTGGTCCTTTTTTTCTACGGTGAGCTGACGGTCTATATCCACTTATACACATTTAAGATCGGACATAAAGTGCCTTTTTTAAATTAAAAATTAGTGCGTCTGGATGTCTTCTTTTAAAGATCTGCATTTTATTTTCTACTAAAGTTACATATACTGACAATACTACTAATAATCAAAGATTCGATTTAAAGACAACCTTGACATTAAACAGGGAGCATCAAAAGTTTTCCTCATTTTTTATCACATCTTTGACCTTTATTTTACCATCTTCAGTTTTTGTGAATAACTTCATTTTTATCTTTAATCGTTTAAATTAGTAAATTTCTTAACTTCAAAAATTTTAAAAGTTAGGTACCCGATGATTACCAGTAATACTCCCAACCGCTGAGTTCACTCATCGTCGTTGTGGTTGGGCCCAGTAGGATCTTTTGGAACATGCGCTAGAGTTGCTGGTTATCGGCAACTCTTTTGGCTAGCGTATGGAACGGGATCCGAAGCTAAGATGAACACAAGGCGTTAACTCAAGGTGTTAGCATACCGTGCTGATCCAACGGTGCCTCTGAGATACAGGGCGACCTCTCAGAGTATCTAGCCTTACTGCGGTAATGCGGGGCTCTGCCGTGGTAGACTATTACTTCCCTAGCTCCAAACAGAAAGCGGACAGAACCACTTTCCTAGGAAAATAGTGACAAAGGTGCGCTGACCGAAACGGACAAATCCGTTTCGAGAAGTGCCATTCAAGGTCACAAGCAGACAAAGGTGCGCCGACCGAAGTGGGTGAATCCGTTTTGTAAAGTGCCCCTAAAGTCACCGGCGCCCGGTTCATGGGGAAGGGCTAATCCATCCCGAACAAACAGGTGCTTAGGAAGGGTTCCCTAAATCCAAACAGAAGGCGGACAGAACCGCCTTTATAGGAAAAAGGGTTCCCTGGCTTTAAACAGAAAGCGGATAGGACCGTTTTCATAGGATAAGGCTGGAGATGCGGCCTCAGAAAGAACATCTGGTTCCTGTAACAAGGACCTGGTAGCTACCCACGTCACTAGACCGGGAGTGGGGGACATGATGGATCTAATCGTCTGATCGTCATACTCTCCAGGAGACAGGGACACCAGAACACATTGTGCTCGTGTCCGGTAGCGACACGAGTAAGAGGAGATGTAAGAACTCTCTCCCAATCTGGTATCGGATTCATTAGTCCGATCCTATTGGGAGAAATATAAAAATGTGTGAGCCACAATAGACCGAGCGGTCGCAGTGGAGGGCGTAAAAAGTCCATTCACTTTAAACCTACCTACCTACCTACTTACCAGTAATACTATAACCCAGTAGCTCCGTTAAAATAAACATTTTAATTTCAAAAAGTTTATATGTTTAGCAACGTATAGACTACACTAAAATAGAAAACATTTCCTACTTTTTATTTATTTAAAAAAAACCCAAACTAGAGTTTTGATTCAAGGTCTGAAAAACGATTTCTCCGACAAGAATTAACATCTTAGATTTTACGCAAGGCCTAACTATTTCCTTGAAGGTGTCAGACAATGTTATGGTTCCAATAACATTAAAATCTTGGACTTCCATTGTCTTTATTTGTTAATTGTTACACTGTGTAACAATTAACTATTTGCTACATTAGGGTTCCAAATTCTCACTGACTCTTAATCAGCACTTAACGTACATCGTAACAGTCCAGTACATGGACGTAGAATTGCTACTTCCTTTCAAAATCTTGCCTTTGCAGTTTAACGTCCTAAATAGATACATTAATTTAGCGCTGGATTTTGTTAGATACTCTAATAATCGAAGCTCAGTATCTGAACTGGCCGCTTTTCTATGAATACAATTAATTCCACCAAATGGATCTCTTGTATGGTTCTGGCTTTACCAAGAAATTCTCACGCGTTCTTAGTAATGTTTGATTAAAAATAACTTAATAGAAGAACAGTGCAATAAAAATCATACTAAAAAATACTATTTTTTGCAGCAGCATACAGGGTGTCCCATTTTCGACACTTTTATAGGGTTTCTTCGTAACTCTTAGTCCTACTAAAAAAGGAATATAGGCGTCATGTGGGTCAAACTTAAAATAATAAAATTAAAATTGGAAAATCTTTGCTTTAACAAAACCTTTAACTTAGGTTATATAATCTTTATTTCCAAATGTAATATTTTACGAGCTATAATCAAAAAATCGAATTTTCAGGATTTTTTCAAGGTATACCATTGGAATTCAATTTTTTGATTATAACTCGTAAAGTACTGCATTTATACTAAAAGGCTATTTAACCTAAATTAAAGGCTTCGTAAAAATGCATAATTTATGTTATATAAAATTTCCTTTAGCTGTTATGGTTTTTGAGATATTGATGTATAACATTTTCTTTGGCCTAAATTTTAGGTTAGAAACAAAATATCGAGATGCGGTTTTGCGAGCTTGTTTAAGCATCATTTAGCTACTTCTTAAAAAAACTATACCAATGCATTTAATTTTTTTTTGAGAAAATTAATCATATCTGTCGGAATGTCGAAAAAAGCCTCTAGCGGCGACATGCAAAACTAAAGAAACTTTAAATATTATAACATTTATAGCCCAAGAGTAGCTCTTTTTAACCAGCCCAAGTTTGTTAAAATCGGCTCAGCCCTTTTAAAGATACAGGGTGTTTTTTACGGAAACTCCTGAGTACCCCTTCCCCCACTTTATTTTTAGAAATAAAGCAAAAATTGTCGAACAAAAAAGGTTTATATTAACCTTGATTTAAAAGGTTATGTATTTTTTTGCTAGGTTAATAAAGCGGAATTCACAGAAACATCGCTTTTTTAGATTCAAGATTGCAGTTACGCCCCTTGCGGCGATTTCGGAAACTTGAAAATGTTATCCCGGTTTTTTTCTTGGCCGTTTTTGTAATAACTTTTTTGCCACAAGCCTTCACGATGGATATGTTACCAGATACAGTACCTCGCATTCTTAGTCGGCCACCCTGTACTTTGATATTGGGCAACCAACTTGACATATGTTTAAATGGTTGTTATTCGTATGACAACGTTAAATGGCATCAGTTGTTTATTAAAATAAAACCATGCAATATTAAAGGTCATTAATATATGATTTTTTATACGTTAATAATACTAAATTATAAACGTTTACCAAAATAATATTATTAAATAACCTGTCCTATTTTTTTATTCCAGACAAAAAAAATATTTTACATCTGGGTGAGATATATTTTTCTTTTGTTCGGTTCTTAAAACAGGCAACAAGTGATTTAAATCTCCGTGTAGCTACTTATTCCGATTATTAGATTATATTGTAAACTCAGGCACACACAACGAGAAAGGAACCATTGTAAAGACGTTGTATGATAATAACCCTCAACAATGCACAGACATCTTTGGTACACAATTCACAAATTCAGAGGACGAAGGCCCTTTCAATGGGCCATTGTATCGTCATTATTCGGGCGTTTATTGTGTTACGGCAGATAAAAAGCGTTTTTTACATGTTACGCCATTCTTCCACCCTTAGTGTTCCTTCGGGACACCTTCTGCATTTATATGAGAAGCCTTAATGAAATAGGACCTAATTTACTTATACGTTTATCAATGGACGTGGGTAAATTTAACGTGACTTAGGATAAAACTAAGTTTGGTTGATCTTTTTATAGTTCCGTATGACCCATATTTTTCATTATGTTCGTCTTTCTGATCACGTGTAAGCCGATAAATTTTGCCAAGTAGTGATTTTAATATAATCAAATACAAGATTAGGGTGTTACATAAGCCATAAACTTAGGAAATAATTTAAAAAAATGAAATTTCTTCTGCCTTCCGCTGAGCTGAAAAGTATTTCTACTTTTCTAGCCCGTATACTTGGTATGCACCCCAAATCTAACCCAATTGTATTTTTTTAGGTTTAGAAAATTGTGTTTTCCACAACTTCTAGCATTCTTGATTTAATTCAAAGAAGACCCGTTTACCTTACTAATGAGTCCACTTGCACAGAAAAGCTTTCTTCTCTTGTCCACCGACGAGCTGTGGGGGATCTGTCGGTTTTTATGGATATTTCCACGGATTTTGCTTCGTGGTATAATCCAATGTAATTTCTCCTCTAACAGCTCCCATCAGAGCAACGCGTAGTGCCATTCCTATTCATCCCTTTACGGTTCATCTGGAGAGGTCCTAAACTTCTCAAATTGTTCGCTTCCCGAGTGTCTACAGGCATGCTACCTCTTCCTTTGCTTAAGACATTTATGCTACGTTCGTACTTAAGCTTTAAGCGTGAACTGTTCCAATAAAAAAATTCATTTAAAAATTTTAGGAATAAAAAATAGTCTAATTGCCATACCAATAAAACTGCAAGTTGATGAGCTCCGCTTTGATTTTTACATGAATATCATGTTATAATAATAATATCATGTCTTACCAAATAACCTGAAAACAATCTAGCGACTTAAGATATATCATACATACCTTTGGTTATTTTGCTAGACTTTAGCAAAGCTTTTGATAGCCTTAATTGAGGAAGAAATTATTTTATCAAAAAAGTTTGTTGTTTACCGAACAAAGTTTCATTGATAAAAAATGTATCATACGGAAAAAGTTAGGTACGATATAAAGGTACGTGAACTAGAGCCCCACACGAGCTGGTATTTTCAGGCCCGGCTCAGCCAAAGTAAAGTAAAGACAGTCCGGCTCAAAAGGCCCACTCGGTCCAAAAAACCCGCTCGGCTGGAAAAGTTGGCCCGGCCCGAGAGGCCCAAAAGACTCACCAGGCTTTAGCATTCCACCCGGCTGGTTCGATTAGGCGTTAATGCGGCTGAAGATATTTTTGACTGGCTGGATTCTCGAGCTAAGTTCGGGTGAAGCTAAACTCAAACCATCAAATCATTAATCAAAAGTACAAGCCCGAGGCCCTATATGTACAGACCATCAGGACAGATATGTAGGCTCGGTTTGTGCAGGGCTCTAATGAAATTTTTCTTTAAAAGGGTTAGTGTCGAAGTTCCACCCAGAAATATCTCAGGTCTTCTTCCATTAAGCATTCGTACATTTAGCATTGCTGTGCTTTCCCCCTCCCTTCCCCTTATTCTCCCAGTATCATTTTTACGCCGATGACTTATAAATTTGATTATCTTCTCTTCCGACTAAAATTGCTTTTGTAGTTTTGAAATTTAATTAATTTTTTTAATTTTACATTATTGTAAAATTCCTCAATCTGTTGTTAAAGTCTGTGGATTCACTGTTTTGTAGGAATAATAATTAACCGAATTACGAAAATTTTTGTTAGTCGGGGTTATGAAAGTTACATATTCATTCATGTAACGACGAAACTTTTTTTAGTTGAAAATATTGAAGAACTATAGAAATTTTTGTTTGGAAAGAAAAAATTTATGTACTTTAAAAGCACATTTTTTATGTAAGGAACTTACACCTAGTATAATACGGTCAACATATTTCAGATTTTACATCTGAAAATAAAAAGGACATGGGATGTGATATTAATTACTTTTCTTCTTCTTCTTCTTCTTTCCTGGGAACCGTCTTGATTCACTATCGGAGACAGCGCAGCCTCTTGGGCTTTTGTGCCTAATCTCCAATTATTTTTTATACCAACCCTTCCATTAGTCTTGTTCCTTCTACAAGTCTGTATAACCCCGAGACTGGTTGGTTGATATATTCCTGTGGGCTCATTTTCGGTTGCCCAAATAATGCCTGTCTTTTGTGATTCAACACTTCACATTCGCTCAGTATATGGTAGGCTGTTTTTCCCCCTCGTCGCACATTCTGCAACTTGGGTCCCCATTGTATGAACCTATCTTGTGTAGGTGTCCTCTTAGGTTATCGTGCTGTAGTTTTGGTTACTCTAAGGACAGGTTCTGGTCCAAAATATGGTGTGGATGATCCATGCGTGCTACTTTTTATTAATTCTACATGGGTTCCAAGATGGTATCCTTACTCTTAGTATTTTATTTTTTTAACGATTTTATAGATCAGCATGGGCAACTACAAATACACAAAAGAAATTATGTATGTTTATAACCTTGTCAACAAAACGATGGCCAAAAAATATTTTAAGTTAATCGGGCATTACTAGCGAATAAAGATCTCCACACTTAACACGCTCTCATGGCCCCGATCAATAATAGCCTTTATTAATACCCCTCTTTCTTAAATAGCTATTAAAATCTTTGAAGTTTGTTAACAGATGCCTCTATGCTACTTTAAGAAATAAAATTTACCTAAAAGTAATAGGATTTTGATGTAATTTATTGAATATCTAGTACTACTACATGAATACTTGCCTATTATTTGATATGTTTCCAACCTCAGTAGCTTGCTACTTGTTTTGTACATATAAATATTAATGCTAAAATATTGCATTTTCTTGGCAACTGGAAGGATATTTATCTTGTCAAGATGGAAGAATTTAGTTTTAGTGCATTTGCTGAATGGCATATTATAACGTGCCGCATAGAATACGGTAGCATAATAAGTAGTTCGAATCGGAATGTATATTTGGTATTTGTATTTCAAATCTAAGACGCTACCTACATACGTTAGATATATATTGTATGGCACTAATGGTATTTGTATGATTTATTTATTAAAATATCCTTTTTAGTTTTAGTTTTTTATCGTCTGTACCTGATTTGAATTATTTAAAGACGGAAACGTTCCCACACAATTTGTTACTTAAGTTTCTATATAAAAAACTGCAATAAATTGTTGCTACAGAGGTATAGTCTGTCTCAAAGTATACCGTGTTAGCTCTTGCCTTCATTTATGGATTATACCTGCCGATAGCAATAAAACTGCGGATCGGTAGGTATTAAAGGACAGAAAATTAGGGACGGACTTTAATAATATAAAGATTTATAATTTATTGTTTATTTAGGTAGTTATAATCATAAAATTACATTAAGAAATTAAATATATGCAAAGTTTTGAATAAATTTATAACTGCATTATCTATACATAATTACATTTTAAATCTAAATATCTAAATCTAATTCTGTTTTACTATCAGAGTCATCATTGAGATTAATTACAATAGGATTTATGTTGTTTTAGATAGAAATGTATGAGTTCTCAATTTTTATAATGTGCTGTAGTTAATTTTTCCAGCTCTCAACTGGTATGTTAGTAATTACATTTTTTATCAAATTTATAACACTGGGACTTAAAGTAGGTGTAACATTTTCTGCTCTGATCTTTGATTTTACTTGGTTCCACAAATGCTCTATGGGGTTAAACATACAGTGATACGGAGGAAGCCGTAAGACAGTATGCCCAGCCTGTTCAGCCAAATTATCACATACATATTGTTTTTTAATTGCATATGAATTTAGAACTTCCAAAAGATGCGTTTTTTGTAACTGAATTCAAAATAAATATCATTTTCTAACAATATTCCTGGATTTCAGTTTTTAAACTTGATAAAGCTGGTGCTTTGTGTAGCAGACGGCTGTGGTAGCTTGCGTTATCCATGACGATAACACTATTGTTTGGAATATTTTTTAAAAGATAATTTTGAAATCAGTTTTTAAAAAGTTCTGCACTTGTATCCTAATGATAATTCAAGCAAGCAGTTTGGGACAAATCCGTCTTCTGAACCAGCGTGTATTATTGTAATGCGTTTTCCTTTATTTGAAGGTGCTTTCGTCTGATAGTTTTGACTGGAATCAACCCATCCTTTGGATACTGTGTCGTGTGTATCGAACCATGTTTCATCAAGGTAAATTATGGATCTGTTTTCTAACCTATATCTTTTAATTTCTTGAAGGTAATTAAATCTCCAAGTGCGTAATCTATGCGATTCCATTACTACTTGTCTTTTGTCTATTTTGCGGTATTTAAATCCCATTTTACAAACAACTCTATGGAGGGTGGCACGGCTAATATTTATATTGGTTTCGTCTAGCTTCTTTTTCAGTTTATCCAAGGTAGGAATAACTTCGCTTTCATAAAGACAATATATGTTCCTTCTTATTAGGTCCTGATCACTATTATTGTCTATACGGTGAGATTGAAAATCATTACGTTTTTTTTCTTTTGTTCAATTTTTCACTAATAATAATATCCCTTATCGATGATATTGGAGTTTTTGTAAGTAGACAGGTTTCTTTTAAAGCTTCTTGTTTAATTAGACCTCGACTGATAAAAGTTTTATACACAGTTTTAACAACCTGTTTTGCATCTAATGAGAAATGCGCGCAGTAAAAACGGTTATTCAACACTGCCACTAAAATATTAACCAAAATATTTATATGCCCAATGGTTAATATTTAAGAAATACCTGGTCCACCTCTGCCCTTATGAACAAATGGGTTTACCCAATAACAATAGGTAATAAAATCGTTAAAAGTTTATTGGGGTATGGTCCGTCAAAAGCCATAACGATATACTTTGAGACAGACTATACCGAGAAATTATTAGTACCAAACAATGTTTGTAAATTTATTATACTGTTATGGTGTTATGACAAATATAAACAGTTAAATGGTAGCTCTCCTAGATAAGGGAGATTCTATTATTTTATAGGACGTATTATGAATGTTGTAGGCCGATTCTCACCTAGGGGTTTGAACTAGGAGCTTATTACACCAAGTGAAAATGCTTTGAGTTTTGAAATTCACACCTGCGAGTCATGGGTAAGTGTTAAAACTCATGCCGTTTCACCGCCAAATAAGAATCGCTTCTAATTTTTCTCCATGGTGACGCGGAATCCTATACGAGTAAATACCCGTCACCGCCAGGGATCCGGCAGTGCCTGTTAGGCCGGCGTTGTATTTAAATTTATTGTTCTGTTTATTTTGACAAATTGTAACCTCAAAATTTAGCCAAAATTATTTTTGTATTATGTGTAAATATCTTAGGAATTTTTGTAATAAAGTTTAAAATATTAAGAAGGTTTTTTTATTTGATTGGAGTTATCTTTAATAATAAACAGCCTGGGGAGATGAACATCATAGTCACTTACACGACATTTTCCTCGGCGCGGCGGCACCTCTGGCCGCCGCCCCTGCCGACCAAGTGTCCAAGCCTCAAGTTTCTTTTTACAATAACTATATGCATAGCACGATGTATGTACGTTTTACAATCATTCGTTGGTTTCTCGTTAGACTGTTAGTCGTAAAACTCAATTTACTTTGGGTACCCGCATGTAGGTCCGGACCGGAAAATTTGATTTATTTATTATTGTACCTCCTTTTTGGTATATTATGTAGGTTATAGGCAAATTGCAGGTGTTGAATATAAAGCAGAGTCTTTTCGTCTTAGTTCATCAGTCGTTTGGAGTTTGTCAAGGTATTTTCGTGTATGTTATTGAGCATCCAAAATAGCTAACCTAAATTATTAATATTAGTAGGTAATCAGGACCTGTACCCTTTCAAAAGGTCACAAAAGATATTTGTCATGCAACCTATTTATGGTTGGATTTTCCACTGAGGGTTGTAATTTAAATTTTATTGCGGTCAAGAAATCAACAAATTATTGTGAAACGTACCATACGACAATAATTTAAAAGCCTTCATAACCGTAATAACCACCTGGAGTTTTTCCACAAAGTGACGCCCACCTTCGGTCGGCCAACTTTCGTGCGACCTTAATACTTTTCGGGCCGGAACTCATGGTAATCCACCGTTTATCGGTTCCAGCTTTTGCAGGGAGATTCTAGACCTTCTTTCCTTTTCTTTTACGATGGTCCTGGATAACGGTCAACATTCCGTTAAGATTCGGTGGCACTTTAAGACGGGATATTTTATCTTAGATGACGGCCCTGGATTTTTGGAACGCAACACCCAGTAACCCATACTTTAGCGAAACCGGGTTTAGGCTGTTTAATTGGAAGTACTTTGCCCCTTAAAATGAGACACTCTCGGCTAACGGTTCCCATACCGTTCAAATTCTGTAGCACTTTGAATTTGAGCGACCCTGATGTTTACAGCCGCATGGAAAAAGAGGGCACCGACGAACTCCCCAAGGTTGGGCTCGGAAACGGGCCCAACTGCCCCAAAGATCTATTAGAGTCTCTAAGTTACCTGGAGGTTTGCCCTGCTAGGAAACAATGGGTGGCACCTCTTAGTCAAAATTCCCTGCATATATTTACTGTTGGCAGCACAAAAAGTAATTGTCATTCAAATATGCATAAACATATCTGAAAGGTCTATATTTGTCCAGAAATCATTACAATTTCACAATAATAATGCCCATTGGGCGTAGGACATGTCATAAATAAACATGTATAAACAAAGTTTCACCCGTGTTTTTAAAAGAATCCCAACCACCAGCTAAGTTTTGATAACTCATGCCTTACGTGTAAAACCTCTTAGTTGGGAATTGGCTTTATTCTAGAAATTTTTAGAAACGATTGCATTATACATACAAACAGTAATGATAGAGTAAGATCAGAAAGAGCTGTGACCTTGTAAGTAGTATAAAAGGTGTTGTTAAGTTATATAGAGTGTTCGAATTATTAGTAAATCGTAACAATGGTATCAGAAGTGAAATATACAGTTGGGTATATGGTGGGATATTCAGTGGATATACAGAGGACGTTGTAAAATAAAATTCAGTGTGTAGAACATACTGGAACCTGTCACCCGATTGTAACTGATTTTGAAGAGTTTGAGAAAATTCCTAAACATTCTATTTCGTGATTTAAGAAAATACCGGAATTTCGACTTCTCTAGGGTTGTGTGGACTGTAAAGACAAATATTCCTGAATTTTTGATAGTGTTTTAGAATATTCTATTTTAAAACTAAGACAGATAATTGACTTTTTACTTTATTGTTGATCCTAAACAGACTGTATTTAAAAAGTTTTGATAAAATTCTAAAAAGCTCCTTTTCGTTATTTGCGAAGATATTCAAATTTTGACTTTACCAGTGCACTGTGGACTGTAAAATGATATTATTTTTTAATTATTCTAGAATATTTTAAGACTAAGTACAGAAATTAAGTTTATAATTTATTGTTGTTAAGTTTATATAATTTTATACCAAGTTCTAGAAATTTATTTGAGAAAAAGGCAATATTTTTGTTTTCAAATTATGTTTTTAAATATCAGTATTCCCCATTTAACACACAATTATTTATTATATGCCATGAATAAGACAACAAATAGCTGAAATGAGGAACAAGTTAAGAAATTAAAAAAACAATGCGCTAAACTACAAACTAAACATGATGAAAAGGAGGTCAGAAAGCAACAGGAATACGAAAAAATACTAAAATATTTGCAGGATATAGAGGCTAGAAAGCTTAAAGACAAACAAGATAAAGATGCTAGAAGGTTAAAAAAAAACAAGAAAAAGAGGCTAGAAAACAAAAAAAAGTTGAGCCCATTAAATCATATTTGGCCTATTTAGTTTGCCAGGGACGGACTAGCTCTGACACAATAATAGCAATTTTTTAACACCCTGTATGATAAAGGCTCAACAATATTATTTTTGGATAGCTTTATCCTTTAACTAAAAAAAGGTATTTTTATTTGACATCGATAAAATCAACTTTTAAAAAAAAATATCATGATTAATTTTTTTTACATTATACAGGGTGTTCTGTAATTTGAGGTCAATATTTTAACGAGTCAATTTTAAGGTATTTAAGAAGAAAACTTCATATAAATGTATGTACTAAACGTTTAACTTTTGAGATACAGGGTGGTAAAATTTTCAAAAATAAATCATTTATTATTAATATCTGTAATACCACTTTAGATATTTTAATGAAATTTGGCATACGTGTACTATGTATCAAAAAGCTTTTTTTAGTGAACCACATTTTTGTTTATTTCCACCAGTGGCGTTCGTACAGAATTCGACCTGCCTATTTTGACAAATGAAAAAAAATGTGGTACACTAAAAAATGCTTCCTGATAGATAGTACATGTTTGCCAAATTTCATTAAAATATCTAAAGTGGTATTATAGATATTAATAATACATGATTTATTTTTTAAAATTTTACCACCCTGTATCTCAAAAGTTAAGACGTTTAGGACATATGTTCATATAAAGTTTTCTTCTTAAAATGGACCCAAAATTGCCCCTTAAATATTGACGTACAACTAAAAAAACATCCTGTATAATGTAAAAAACATAACCAACCATGATATTTTATTTCTCGTAAACAGTTGATTTTATCGATGTCAATCAGGAATACCTTTATTTTAGTTTAAGGTTAAAGCTATCAAAAAATAATATTGTTGAGCCTTTATCATACAGGGTGTTAAAAAAAATTGCTATTATTGTGTCAGAGCTAGTCCGTCCTGGCAAACTAAATAAGCTAAATGTGATTTAATAGGTTCATTTTAAGAGGACTTATCCACTAACCGTCGTATAAAAAAAAAATAAATTACTCCTAGTATTTTAAGAGTTATTTAAACAAAAACGATTTCCAGGGGCGTCCGTTATGTACCTGTATCTCCGTAGGGAAGGCTCGTAAGAAAAAAGTTTATGGGAACTTGTCATAATATTTTTAGATTTTCTATTGGATGCCGAGAATTGCCCACATATTCGGGACACCCGATTATATTTTTTTTTTTTTTATATATATATATATATATATATATATATATATATATATATATATATATATATATATATATATATATATATATATATATATATATATATATATATATATATATATATATATATAAATTATATATTATATATATATATATATATAGTATTAATAGTAATTATATATAATATATATATAATATATATAAATATATTTTATTAAATTAGGTATTTATTAAAATTATATATAGTTTATAAAATAGTATATTATATTTATTATATTATATTTATATATTTTAGCATAAATTTCTCGTATGAGTCCAATGGATAAATTGGTATTCAAAACCTTAGTTCGAAATAATGTCGAAAGATACAAAGAAACTTAGGGGACTTTTTTAAAAATAAATTTAAAAATTATTGGGTAAAAAATTACAAGTGGCGTACCACATAAAAAAAACTACGCTTAAGACCGTAGGCACGCCACTAAGTATATTACGAAACACTTTTTTTACTGTTACTTGGGCACCATCAAATTAGGTACTTTCATTTTTTGTAGCATTTCAAAGTCATTACACTTAATTTTTTACCACCCTGTAACTTAAAAACCAATACTCGTAAAAAAAACTTCATATGAAAAAAATACCAAAAAATACACAGTTGAATTTACTTCAAACCTTTATGTTACACCCTGTATATGCATCCCAAATTTCCAAATTAATCTTTTATAGCAGAAAAGTTTTCTGAAATGACACCTGGTATACCCATGTATTCTCTTGTGATAATAAGGATGAGGTAAATAATTGATCTTAAGCATGTAACTGTATTTTTTCCTCTTTTGTTTAAAGTAATAATCATCTCGATCCTGCAGTTTTGCAGTGTAAAGAGCGATTTACCTTGCGGGTTAGTTAGATTATTTACATAAAATTAACTGAATTATGAGCAAACACGTCCTTTAACAAAATCTGAAACAGCAGGACTCCGTCAATTAATTTTTATTTATTGATTAAAGCGGTATTCTCTCACTGCCATGGTTAAACATAATTTTGAAAATCTTCGAGTTATTGCCGATAAATACTTGATATTAGCTACTTAATTCTAGTTTTAATCATTAACTTTTATTTATTGTTTTAACTAAAACAAATTAAGTAAATTTAAATAATTTCCATATAATTGTGGCGGACTAATACAGGGTGACTCTAAAAGGTGCGGAGAAAATGTTACCGCAAATTCCAGGGGCTAATTTATGACGTTTTAACCGAAATTACCTTAGTCCAAAAGTAAATTATTTTGGAAATACAGAGTGTGAAAAGTTCAATTTGGTTTTGTTTATTTTTTTTTAATAATTTTGTCAGTAATTGATGTATTAGTCACAATATTCGACTAGAGGGGTTTTGTGAGGTGAAAAATAAAAGAACAAATATAAATAGTTATGGGGTAGCACCCTTCAGGAGTTTTCTAATATTATTCCCGTAGTTTATAAGGCGTAGTATATGTATACATAATCTAGATTTGCAATTGTTATATTAATTTGAAATTATTAGATTCAGTGACGTCTCAATGGACACCTTATTGAAAGCAATTGTTAAAAAAATATACGTCAATGACATTTTTTAAATTTTTATATCTTTTTAAGATTAAGCGACTAAAAATACAACTTTTTCGTCTTTTAATATTTTTTTAAATTTTGCTTTGTTGAGAAAAAAAATTAAAACCAATTTATTGAAAATCTTTGGACCACACTAATAACTAACCCCAATTTGCAACTGAAAATTTATGTCTTGATTTTTTTAATGGAGTCCAGAGACTTGCAATGATTCTTTTTTTTTGAAAACGAAGCTAGATAGGAAAAAATATCAAGAAACAAGAAAGTTGTATTTTAGTTGCTTAATATAAAAATGCAAAAATCAGTGGCGTACATTTTTTACAATGATTTTCGATAAGGTGTTCTCTAAGATACCACAGGACTTCATAATTTTACCTAAATAATACTAGCAAATATCAAGAAAATTGGCTACAGGGTATTTAAGATAATTAAAAATACCTATCTAAAATTTAAGACCAATTACCCTTTAAAATTAGATTTAATATTTTAAAAATTCCTATTTTTTTCCCTAAAAGTTTAACACCATGTATCTTAAAAATTATGCATTTTCGGACCCATATTTATAAAAACTAGTAACTTAAACTTATATTAAAATGAACTTTGAAGAACTTTACATTTTTTTAGATAATACATAAAATACTCAAGATATGTTTAGAATTTTTTACATACAATATTTAATTGGATTTTAGTAACGGCAAGATATTAACTTTTAGTTGATCGTTTAAAATATACTGCGGGTTTTTTATTCTATTAATTTCCAGGGATTCCAGTAGAGACAGTTGTTTTACTTTTATAAGCTAAATGTAAGATTATTTTTTTATTTTTTGAGAAAACTAAGCCATACTCTGAAATTCTTTGTTTAAAAGTCCTACCTATTTGACCTTTATACTTCCTATTACTGTTTAGGAAGAAATCAGGGTTAAACATATTAAACTGTGGTACATGTCACAAAGCATATGTAGGTCAAATAGTTCAGAAAACGAAACTAAAAAAAGTGCAAAACCTGACAATTTTTTTAAAATGCAAAGATTTGCATGAAAGTTATTTGGGATTAGGCTTCACTTCAAAATCTTTATTATGGCAATGGGCGCCTTATTGCTAAAACCTATAAAACAAAATATAAAAGCTTAAGTTGAGTAAAATTTGACTCAAATAAGTTAAAATAGTAGTATTTTGTTTCTTTGAAACATTATTTAGAATATTTCATCCCTTAAAAATCAACCCTTGTTATGTTTAATAAAAGAATATTTACCCTAAAAAAATTATATATTATTACAGTGTTTTGCATTAAAATTTTGTATTAAGCTTAACTAGCTCTCCTCTTTAAAACCTCCATTATGCTAAAGGTCGCTTTTTATTTTTTAGAGGTGAAAACTACCCCTCATTGCATAAACCTTTAAAACTTTCATATTATAGCTTAAGTCACATAAAATTAGGCTCATATAAATTAAAAAATAAGTATTTAAGTCTTTAAAACAGTATTTAGTATATTTTTACCCCTGAAAATCAACCCTTATTATGATTTATAAAAAAAATGTTTAGAAAAATTAACATATTGTCACAGAGTTGTAAATTAAAAATGTGACTGCTCAAAACTATTACTAATTTAATTTTGTAATTTTTTAATTCTCAAAAATCCACCCCTTACAATTTTACAATGCAAAAAATAATACAAACCGTGGATTTTAAAAAAATGCATCGTATCGCTTTTAAAATGCTCCAAAAAATTGTTTTTTTAAGCATAACGCCTTCAGTTTTCGTGATAAAAAGTTCTTTTAAAAACCATTTTGTTGGTTTTTTCAAGAGTCCTATATATTAAAACTGTTTAAAACCCTCACTTTTTTATAGGGGTGAGTTTAAAGGGCTGAAACAAGATGGTGCTTGCCTATACACACACGTTTCAAACAAGCAAAATATTTCTTATTCAAAAAGCTGCAATTTGATACTTTAGTAATTTTAACGTATCTTCCATAGTTTTCGACTTATTTTCAAGAAAAGGATATTATTTATTAAAATTCTGAAATTTGATTTTCACTTGCAGCTCCATTTTTTTTCAAAATTAAGCAACTTAAAGCGGTAAAAAAATTTCGCCTTCGAAACCCTAAAATTTTGTGTTTGATAAATAACAGTTAACTTTTAACAAACCACAACTTAGTTTGTATTGGTTTCACAGCAATTACAGAAAAAAACCATTTTATTTGTTTTTTTAAAGCTACAATTTTGTTATTTACAGTTTTTTTGATAAAATGCATACTTATCTAAGTCACGAAAAACGCCGACTTTCGTTCGCGAATAACTTAAAAAGTATGCATTTTACAAAAAAAATGCATAAAAATTTTTTTTCTTAAAAAAAAAATCATTTTTCTATCGATTTTTGTGGTCAAAATATTTTAAAAATTTCCCACCCAGAATGGTTTGAAATAAAGTAACTTTGGCATAATAAATTTTTGATCCTATCACTGATAAATTTCATTAAAAATTGTAAGACAAAATGTTGGGTTCTGGTCAGTAAGGACATTTAAACAAAGAATTACAGAGCATAGGAATGATTTTCTTAAACATAAAAACGATTCTGCTTATGCTTCACATTTGATATAAAATAGTCATACCTTCGAAAAATTATGAAACATTGCATTAAACTAAAAGATCAACGTTCTTTTATCATTTTAATAATCAAAAATTTTAAATTTCCACCCACTAGAGGTTTAAAGGCAACCAGCCCCAAAGTAAAGGGGTTGGGCATGAATAGATTTTGTCCTATCTACGATAAAATTTCATTTGAAAAAATTGTAAGACAAAATGGTTGGCTTCCTGGACTAAAACAGTTTTTGGACATTTAAAACAAAAAATTTACAGAGCATAGAATGATTTTCTTAAACTAAAAACGTTATATTTTCACATTTGATATAAAATAGTCATACCTTCAACGATAATTAT
Source organism: Listronotus oregonensis (assembly GCA_019359885.1). Lineage (NCBI taxonomy): Eukaryota > Metazoa > Arthropoda > Insecta > Coleoptera > Curculionidae > Listronotus > Listronotus oregonensis. The sequence goes on along the minus strand of JAHBCN010003072.1, from coordinate 14,768 downwards.
GAAATCCTACATTAAGCTAATAAAAGTAAACTGTTCCTTTTGAAATCATTGAAAATTAATGAAATTAAAACCCAGTTTATTCTGTCCCACCCAAACGTAAAGTCTTAATAATTCATCCTTATTGAACATTTTACCAAATAATTGTAAAAAACAGATAGTCTAGATGAGAAATCCCAAATATCCCTTTATCATTTTATGTACTATCTAGAAAAATGTTAACTTTTCTAATGTTCATTTCTTAATATTAGTTTAAAATACTAGTCTTAAGCAAAACATGTCCCAAGTTGTAAATATAAGTGGACTTAAAAAAAAGTGTTTTTATTTTATTACATTCAGTAATATTAGTACAGTTACCCGCAAATAAGCTAGGACGGAACTCACACATAACCACTCACCAAAAACATATCTTTATCATCTTATTATAATTCTAATGTAAATGTATAATAAAAAAACTGTTATAAACAAAGCGTTCCGTTCTCACGCTTCAACGAGGAATACAGGAAACAAAATCGATTATAATCTGTTGGTTTTTATTTGATGTCATTTTACTAATAGATTGCGATCCGTAAATAATTTAAAGACCACGCTGCGTCGCTTTTGTTTTTCCATAACCAGTTATAAAACATTAATAAATACTTCTTGGCAATTATCGAGGAGCATAATAATAGGCAGACATTTTTCAATGAAACCAGATTTTCTACTCTATTGTGAAGCTGTTTCCTCTGCAGGTTGTAGACCTGATGAACAATTATTAATGTTGTTTATTAAAAACGTTAAAGATAAATTTCTGGTTTAGAAACGAGTTTTTCTTAATTCAAAGAAAGTTGTTTCTCGGGTAATTGTGAGATTTATGTTGTTTGTAAGTAATAATTATTTAAAAAATATAATATATTCATATGAAAAAATTATAATGTATACAGTTTTATCCTGAAATAATTAGAACTGAAGAAGCAGTCTAGGAAGTAATAAATGTTCGCTTAAAATGAGTTTCTAAACGCCACTATTTATCTTTTTGTTTTTTGTTATGATAAGATGGGAATCCAATGTATAATTTCGTTTTAAAAGTTTATAATGCAGGGTTTGCCAATTGTAGAAAAAAGAAAGTTTTTTTTTTATTTTTTTCAAAAATGTTTTTTTATAAAAGGGGCAACAAATGCATATTTTTTAGATATATTGTATCTTATAACTTTGTTCTGATGGATAATACATATAAAACTTATATTGGCCAATGGTAGTGACATTAAACTTTCTGTAGCCAAAATCTTGCTAGCTTTTCTGAAGAACGAAGCTTACTTCATTCTTACAGGTAAGTCTTATTTGATATCCTAGATATATAAATGGCCCAGGAAGGGGTTACTTGGGTTGTTGGTAAGACAATTAATAGTTATGTTAACTATATCGCATAAACCAGGAGCTACCTTTTAAAAAAAGCCCTATTTTAAAGTGTTTTTTTTACAGGTTCTTAAACTAATATTGTATTAGGGCGCCAAAAATCTTGTCCATTTTCAGGCCTTCAAAACAGAATCGTGTTCGCTATCAGGAAAAAAGTCGCCAATGCTTATCCTTTACTTATAAGCGGCCAGATGCTGCAGAACAAAGAGTCAATCAACCTTGTTAGCGATATTTTTGAGAGTGATTTTAACTGACATAAACAATGCATCCATAGCATCAGCAGTTTCAAAAAAGTTTGGAGCCTCTTTCGAGCCAAAAGTTTTTTTTTGGAATATTGTTCTGATGACTGTTTGCCTTAATGAGGATCTCACGCTAACACGAAAGCTTCCTTTAGTTGGGTTCTTCTTCAAGGAGTTGACCAGTATAATTCTATCTCTAGGAGCTCCGATTGGAGCAATACGTAGTGTCACTCTTTTACAGAAAAGCTTCCTCCTTTTGCCCACCGACGGACTGTAGGGGATCCGTCGCTCCTTTATAGCTTTTGCTCGGAGACGTTGGCCAGTATAATTCCTCCTCTGGCAGCTTTTTTATCTTGGAACAGTCCACGAAGGCTGATGCCTAAGTGGGTGTCTTAAGTGTGGTGAGAGGGAGTTGGTTCACACGGGACTTAAATATTTGCAGATTGGAAGGAGAAGAAAACTGAGCTGTAACAGGATGCATAAAAGTTGCACTACGTGTTGTTCTGTTGGGAGCTGCCAGAAAAGGAATTATACTGGCTAACTCCTCTAAGCAGAAGCCGGGAAATACCTATAGAAGAGCGACAGATCCCCTACAGCTTGACGGTGGGCGAGAAGAGGAAGCCTTTCTGTGAACGTGGAATTATTAATAAGACGAACGTCTCTTCTTTGAATGGAGTGCAAAATGCTAAGTTTTGTAGGAGACGCCATTCCCCAGACATGAGAACAATTTTCTAAAGAGGGTCTGATTTGGGATACATACAGAGTATAAAGATTGGAAAAAGAAAAATATTTTTTGGCTCGACAGAGGAATCCAAGCTTTTTTGAAGCTGCCGAGGCTATGGATGAAATGTGTTTGTGCCAGTTGAGGTTATTCTCAAAAGTAACGTCGACAAGATTAAAAGACTCTTTGTTCTGCAGAACTTGGCCGCTCATATGTAACGGATGAGCATTGGCAGACTTTTTTCGCTACAGCGAACATGACTGTATTTTCGAGGCATTAAACTGAACAAGATTTTTGGCGCCCTAATCCAAGATAAGTTTGAGGTCTTGTGAAAGAGATATCTGCATTGACCTGCGCTTGTATTCCAAATCAGAATTACATGGTCTCTTAAGAAATTGAATACTAGAGTGAAGGGTTCCCTAGTCAGCAAAACTATGAATGGGATTAATCGTAAAGAGAGAAGATCGTTAATGTGCAGAAGAAACAGCGTGGGTGCCAGCAGCCCTGGGGCACCCCAGTTTAATTTGGTAAAAGAATAACCATCTACAGTAACTGATATACGTCGATTAGAAAGGAAACTAGAGAGCCAAGAGCAAAGCTTAGGTGAAAGAACGTAAGAAGAAAGCTTGTTAAGAAGCCCGTCATGCAGGACGTAGTCGAAAGCTTTGGATATGTCAAGGGCAACGATCTGGGATTCAGCTTCGAACAGAGCAACATTAAGTTCAACTTTTATGCATGCTTTTACAGTTTAACTTGAGAGGCCTCAAACTCCCCTCTTTCTTTATTCCTTTATCCCTAGAGTGTCAGGATCCTGAAAGCTGCTACCGCAGAAGTTTTCCTTTCTGCTTCAAATCTCCAAATAATACTCTAGTCCCATGTAAATAAATTCCTTCTTCCTACACTTAAGAGGCGCGAACTTGCCACTTTGTTCGTGCCTTCACCTGGACTAGAGTATCCAGACTGTAAAACCTACTGCCCGCAGAAGTTTTCCCTTTCCTTTAAATCAAAAATTTATGTTCCTGGTAATAAAATACCTTTTAAGCACATTAAGACACCCACGGTACTTAGTACTAGGCCCTCAGCCTTCGTGGACTATTCCAAAATAAAAAAAGTTGACTTAAATCAATCTGTACTGACGTCGCATGTCATAAAATATTGCACACGTATTTTCCGAACACCCTATTTAACGGTTTATTCACTTTTTAAGATCTCACCAACGATTCCCATTTATGCATCCAATTATTATTTTAGATAACATTCAATCTTGATAACAAACTTTCCAGTATAAGATGTCTATTTGTCTTACAGTACCCTCATGTGTACATGCTTCATCTCATAAAAAAATTAACGAATTTGCGGAAACTCATAAACGCTACAAAAGAAGAAAAACGAACTTGTAATCAACGGCCAGTAAAACAATGGAGCGCGAATACAGAATCGCTATGGGAGTGTTTATTAATACCGGGGTCAAAGAAGCTAGCTAAAGCATCGTGCAGTGGGATGAAACTTGATTTAGTGGGTGCAAAAAAATTTAATTGTAAGTGTTATTTTAAATAATTTATATTATTTGGACTAAAAGCCGTTTTACAAGTACGAGAATTATTCCGAAAATTATTGCCCTAATTATGCCAGAAATTTACGCAATAATAAGTGTTTTACACGTTAAGGTAGTTCACTTGCGACAGTCGTGGACAAAAGTATTGCCTTATAGTAAGTAAAGTCCGGCCCGTCCACAGGTCAATTCAAGATTGGGATAAACATCTTTTATCTTCGTCTCTTCCACGCCGTCTGCGCCGAACTGGCCTATCTTTCTCTAACGGAAATTGATTGTTAAACGGGCCGGAGCCCGGGATTCCTTTGAGTACTACCAGTACGGATCATTATATTTTTTCCTATTTTAGTTTAATTCGTGATGCAGTATTTTGAATGGACCACCAATTTAGTGCTGTTCCCAATAAGATCGAATACGCTTTACCAAAAGTAAGAGGTTCTCACTGCTTGAAAATATTATTTTTTTAGGAGACTGTGGACAACACATGAGGTCTGTTCATTATTCAGTAATATTTTACACTTTTTGGACCCACCTAGTTCTAAAATTCACCTTTTATAAAAGCAATTACGTAAAAAAAAATAAAATAATGTACACTATTTCTTTAACAAACAGAGCTATGTAAACTTTCTAAAATTATTATCTTTTTAACAAAATGATTCAAAAATTCAGGGTTTCTTTTAAAGTTTTTAAATCCTTTGATTTTTATTTCCTTAGTTTTTAAAAAATATCGTAAGAACCGTTTTCGAGATATTTCGAATGATTGCATGGCTTTCATACATGGCAGATATCGATAATGTTATATTATACACAGAGGATACAAAAAATTACATACAAAACCCTATATTTTAATTTTATTTAATTGTAAAAAAAGCCGTTTTACTACCTTAAATTATTATGACTAAAATGTTCGCAATACCAGAGTACAACAAAAACAAAAGATAACACAGCCCAACAGTCATTTTGGTGCCGGAGAAGTAAGAACTGAATTTATATATTTTTGATGCGCTGATTTCAGAAATATCTTCCTTTTTTTGTAGCAGCTCTAGTTTTTAAGATAGCCTCTTATAGAATGGGACATTTTTTTAATTCTATAGATTTAAAAATAATAATATTACTATTAGTTTTACCAACCACAAAAAACAAAAAGTATTAATTAGGCTATTTTACATTATATTCATACAAAAAAAAAGGAAAAAGCACCTAATAACACAAAAAATACAACTTCTTACTCATCACCAAAGAATTTTCTTTTATACGCTTTTCTAGCAGGTGAGCCTTCAGAACAATCTCGCTGGAGGCTCCAACAATAGTCGGCCATCATATGACAATCCCATCTTCCTTGATAACGAGTTTCCATGGTTTTAAATATCCTGATGGAATCTTTCTCCTGTTCTTCACTGAGTCGCCTAAGTTTTCTGGAAACCGATCTAAGTGACTGTGGAGGTAATGAAGTTTAATGCTCATGTTACAGCCAAGACAATTAAATTTTAAAAGCATATTTTCTACTAGTTCTATGTAATTCTGCCTGATTTCCAAGAAAATTTTGTATTGCTTCAACAAACGAACACAGCATAATTTAATTCGTACATCGATTTTGTGATTCTGACTTAACAAGCTGTCTTATCTGAGGAACCATCAAATATTCCAGCTTTCAGTTTCTCTGTGCTTATTCCAGGAAATGCATGTGATAAGTATCCAAAACATTGTCCATTTTGATCTTAAGCTTTAACGAATTGCTTCATAAGCCCCAACTTGATATGCAAAGGTGGCAATATTATTTTTTCTCTTGCAACTAAAGGTCGTTGATTACGTTTTGTTTTCCTTGAATTATGACATTTCTCAAAGGCCAATCTTTTTTATCCCAATGCTGATTTTTTGCCCTGCTGTCCCAAAGACATAAAAAACAAGGATATTCGGTTTTCCTTGAATTATGACATTTCTCAAAGGCCAATCTTTTTTATCCCAATGCTGATTTTTTGCCCTGCTGTCCCAAAGACATAAAAAACAAGGATATTTGGTATATCCGTTTTGCTGTCCAAGGAGAAGTTTACCATTTTTAAATCCACACAAATCACCCACTGATGTTCTTCATATTTAATTTTTTTCAGGACTAGTGATATTGTTTGGTATTCGTCTTTTAAAGTAGTAGAATGACCAATGGGTATTAATCCAAATTTATTACCGTGGTGTAAAAGGACACATTTCAAACTACGCTTGAACTGTCAATAAAAAGGCGCCATTCATCTGGTGTGTATTTTGATAAACCCATTTTTCCAGTAGGCCTCTTATATCGTTACAGAGAACCAATTTATTTTCTTGAGAGAAGTAAAGGCCAGCAAGTCTCTATCTCTTTTACGGTAAAATGTTATGTTAGTACCTGGATCTAGTAGATTCTTTTCTTTTAATCTAGAGGCAAGTAATTCAGAAGCCTCCTTGGATAGATTTAGGTCTCTAATAAGATCATTTAGTTCTTGTTGATTGAAACGTTGGAAAATCACTGTCGTTATCGGATGCTAAATTTCATCAGACGAAGTTTCTGTGTCATCTTCTGGGAGTATAGGAAGACTACTGAATGTTGGAATGGGTACTTCTTCAGAATGTGGTACTGGCCTTCTTGCTGAATCTAAGTCAGGATATGTCCATTTTTGTTTATTCTTACGATTAATGCCTTTAATATTGATACTACAAAAAATAACAATCATCGTAATGGTTTTTTGCTTCACTCCAAATCATTGGTATTCCAAACTTTAGGCAGTTCCTCTTTCCCATTGACCATTGCCGCAAATGTTCAACGCATGTTTTACATACTAAATGTGGAGCCCAAGATTTATCCTGGTCTCCCAAGTGGACGCCAAAATAGGCGAGATAAGTTCTTTTTACAAAGTCGGAAATAGGTTTTGTTTTCTTTAAAAGTATATTCACCACATATTACAGAAAACGTCAGGTTGATTTAAGCAACCACGTCTACTTGTAGATGCCATAAGTTAAATTATTTTGTTTCGACACAACACTGACCACAATGAACTACGACTGATATCACAATTTCACTTAATACTTATGAAGACTAACAGTAAAATGAACCGTGTAAGTGTATAAGTATACATAAAGTAACAACCCAGATAGCGAAATTCGGTCGGGAGGGTTCGGCAGGTATCCGAAATTTGGGTTTTACGATCATGAGGATTTCCAAGTACCTAAATAAGGTAATTTAATTTGAATTTAGCCGGCCGCAAGATTTTGGTTTTGAGCAGTAAAAATATTTTGTCATTATTTTTAGCTTTTTTATACTGTATAATCGATTACCAAAAAACTCGAGCTGCTACGAAAAATTGGAAGACATTTTTAAATCAGCGCGTCAAACTTATTTAAAATCAGTTGTAAATTCTTCGGCACCAAACATTTTTTTAAATTTGTTGGGCTGTGTAATCGATACAGAACAATTTTCGGGATTTGTATGTCGGTTTAACCTAAGAACATGGTCTTAATTAAATCAAATTTCCATCGCCGATTTTTTTCTAAGAATTTGAAGTACTAAATTTTTTAGTTATTTAAAACATAACGCCTGGTTATAATTTTGGGAACAAATGTTTTAAAACATTTAAAATACGCAGCAAATAAATAAATCCATATATCGATCACTGATGTTTTCTATCTTTAAATAGAGGAGCTAATGTACTTTTCTTTTTTTTTTTTAGCCGCTTTTTCGTTCATTGTAATTCTGCTCATTATTTAACATTTTTCCCTAAATATAGAACTAAGAAACAATCAAATGTTGTAACACCCAAAAGTAACAACTTCCTTCTACCTACACCTAACATAAATTTAAAGAAAGCAAAAAATCTATTAACTTAAGAATTTTCGACCTTTTCAGGTTATGTTCACCCATGTTAAACTGTAGATCCTGTTTGGATGACATTGCCCAGAAGTTAATGAGGATAGTTTAGATATAGTAGTTATTTGTAGAACGTCCGTGGTAGCACTACTGCGCTGTTTAAAATTTGCCGTAAAATGCAATTTATGCATAATATTATGGTTTCAAGAACACGAAAATCTTGGATTTCCAATGTCTTTATTTGTTAATTGATACACTACGTTTTGGTTTGTGATGTATCTCCATCCATTTTCAGGTGATAATAAAAAACTATTTTTAAAAGCTACTACTGATATACTATCCTTTGTTTACCGAAGCTTGAAACTTTTCACGGTTCATAAACGACTGCCAGATATTCGGAATGTCGATACTAGACTTGCTAATTACACTTTGGTTGTTTAAAATTATTACAGCTTCTTTAAATTTTCTTTTCTTTTAGAAGGTTTCTTTATAAATAATTTTTGCTTTCGACCATTGTATGCGTTGCTTTGACCTTACATGTTTGGCAACCCCTAATTTCGACGTTTCATCTCGTTGTTTGGCTCTCATTTCAAGTGGCCCTTTTGTTTCTCCAATGTATACCTCACCACATTCACAGGGAATTTGGTAGATACAGTCATTATTTGAAACATTGCTGTACGGTCTCTTCTTAGTAAGAATACTTCTTAGAGTAGTTTAGGATTTAAATGCCGTGTTAATATTATACTGGTTCGCAATTCTGCAAATATTTTGGAATGTTCCTTTAATATACGAAATTCTCATAAATGTTTGGTCCTGTTGAGATTTGTTTAAGTTAAAGTCAATTGTTTTCTTAACCAGTCTCTCACTGTTACCTTTTTGCTTAAGATCCCTAATTATGTTAATTATTTCTTGTTCCTTACTGTTACATATGTTTGTTAGATAAAAGACGGAGAATCCTAGCTCTAAAGCAGCCCGAACAAATAGACTCTTCGTGTACTCGACCAGACCGAAACGGTATGTTAATCTTTTGAATCCCTTATCTGCCAAGTTATTTTTTAAGAATAGGTAGATAAATCCTGCTAGATAGGCTTTGACACTACTGCCTATGCTATACAGGCGCCATACAGCCTTTACTATGCAGGGATTAGCTCTATCCAGTGAGCAGTAACACGTCAATTTTGTCTAGGTCTTTTGTTTAATGCATCAAGTTATTTATAATATTGCTACATGGACCAATGGCTATTTAGTGTTACAGTAATAGGATTTACTGCGTGATTTTTTTGTTAAAGTTATTAGAATTCTGGTGTCAATATTGTCCAGTGTTAATAAGTTTTCTGTTAGCAAGGTTTGTATATGTCCATTATTTCGTTTGACTAGAACATCAAAAAAAGGTAAAGCTAAGTTTGGCCTCTTCTTCATTGTGACTTTAATACAAGGACGGAGACAATTTGGATGTTTTATGAAACCTTCGAGATCTTCGCCATTACCTGTCCATACAATAAATGTATTGTCAACATAACTTACCCAAAGTTTTGGTCTAATTAGTGTAGTTTTAGGTTCTTGTTCCTTAAACCATTTCATATAAATACTTACTAGTACTAAAAAGAGCGGTGAACCCATCGAAAGTCCATCATTATGTGCATAGTACCCACCTTTCACTTTAAAATAGGACCTACGGAGGCACAGCTCCAACAACCCCATCAATCCATCCAGAGGCAGGGTGGTGCGTTCTACTAGTGTGTCATCTTCTTTGAGCTTGGCTCGAATAATATTTACCGATTCTTCTACTGGTACAATTTTATACAAACTTTCTACGTCAAAACTTCTTTTTCTACATTTTTAAAAATCAAAAACCAACCAACTAGAGTTTTTATCAAGAGATAGTGACTTACCGACTGGTGATTTGTTCAGGTCTAAAAGATGTTTTGTCAGTGCAGTCGTGGGTGCTATTAATAATTGCTGAACTCTAATTTGAAAAATGGTACTAATTGATTTCCAGTAGCAAAATGAGTAACGTAGGGGAAGAAATAGCTTACCATATCATGTGCGAATGAGAAGCGTTAAATAACAAAAGACAGGCTTTACATGATCAACCAAAAATAAGCCCATAGAAATATATCAACCTATCAGTTTCGGGGTTGTACAGACTTGTAGAAGAAACAAGACTAATGGAAGGGTTGGTTATAAAAGAAAATGGGAGATTAGGCACAAAAAGCACAGAAGGCTGCGATGCCTGCGGTAGTAATTGAGACGGCTCTCAGGAAAAAAACACGATTTCTAGAAACCATTTTTAATGAATAATAAATAGAAACAAATGATTCCATTTAATAATTTTACCAAAGCTAGCTCCACTTGCTTTCTTTTAACAATAAAAAATTAAACTGCTTAAATTTTTCTTCTAAAATTATTGAAATTCCAATAATTTATGACGTAGAGTCTTAAATGACAGATCTATATGTTGTGACAGGTACAGGTAGTACAATAACACTAATCTGTTATTTCAACATTGTCTCTTTTATATTAAATTTAAGCCGCTGTGCATAGTGTATATTAATAATGCGGAATGTCCGAGGATATGCGTCTCGCGCATCCACTGATTGTGTTCGTGTAATTACATATTCGTGGGTTATAATTAACCCGCAGAGAGGAGTCAATGATCCAGGCAAACCGTTGTCAGGCTTTTAAAAAGTTCTAATGCTACTCCACGCATGCAAAAACACACCCCCTTTGTAATTAAATCTTCCGCAAAGAAAATTAAATCTTTGTGGCTTGATAAAAACACTTAACAGTTTTTTAGTTGTCTTTTATTTTTTTAGAATCTCTATCGCGAATATAGATAATGACTAAAAGTTGATGATCAACGTCAGTGATCATTACTAATATCAAGAAGTTAATTAGAATTGGCGCAGATGATAAATGTGGAAGATTTGTCGTCTAATCTATAAATCTCATCAAAAAAACCTATGTATAATAGGAGCCAAGTAACTATTCCAAAATCTTGGCCTCTTAAAGGCCTTATATCTGAAATTAGACCAAGTTTTGTCCACAATTTTGTTCCACTTTTTTTAACTTGGCAAGTTTTGTACAGATTTGTCTTTTAATATTAGATTTATAATCTAAGAATTTTATATTTTGAGGTTATATACGCAGATTCCTGTATGTTTTTTTCATTTTTTTACAAAATGACTCACGGGGACAGATGTTTGTTTATTTTTATCTATACTAATATTATAAAGAGGAAAGATTTGATTGTTTCTTTGTTTGTTTTAATTGAATAGGACCTAAAACTACTGGACCGATTTAAAAAATTATTTTACCATTTGAATCCTACTTTATCCTTGATAAACTTATGCTAGGAAAAAATTATAAGAAACTCAGCCCTTAAAGGGAAAGAATGAGGGTAAAAGTTTGTATTGAACTTTATCATTTCTGGACTTATGGAAGTATGAAAATTGGTAATTAGGGTTTTAATCATGATTAAAAATGATTTGTTTTAATATTTTTAAAGTTGTCAATATGGAAGTGGTAATTAGACTTCTGATTATTCAGAAATAGAAGACATCAGCTAAGAAAAGATTTAAGGAAACTCCATCCTTAATTGGTAAAATGGACTGGACTTACAAGTGTGAAAATTGGTATGTAGGCTATTGATTACGATTAAAAATAATCTGTTTTGAAATTTTTGAAATTACATCCTTTGGGGGGTTAAAATGGAGATGAAAGTTTCATTAAAAGATCTTTATTTAAAGGTTATTGAAGTCATTAAGAAAGATTTTGAAAAGTTTTGAAATGCATCAAATGGGGAGGGTGAAAGTTGAATGGAACCGTATTCAATTCAAAAATTAATATATAAAAATAAAATTGTCGTAGAATGACAGATAAGAATTAAGGATAATTGAGAAATTTCTGTAAAAGGGTAATGGCGGGGCGAAAGTTAAATAATGGACCAGGTGATCAGTTGTATGCAACAATTTAAAATATAAAGTAGCAATATCACAAAAAAAATTTTCACTTTAAAATTTTTCAAAATTGACTCGTAAGTTATGACACCATAAAATTAAGGATAATTGGCTTTTATAGAAGGGTGGCCAGTATTGCCAGGTGACAGTTGTTCAACCATTTGAGGCTACAAAATTTTCCACTTTTAAATTGCTTGCTGCCTCAAGTGCTTTTTGTTTAACTAACGGTCCAGATATTGGAAAATTTTTACCTCTTGCTTTGTAGAACCAATTGTAGATGACTTGATCTACTGCCAATCCTCCCGACTTCTGGAATTTCCTCTTTTGCCCTAAATTAACACCTTTTTCAAACATTTTATTTAGTACCCAAGGGTACTTTTCACTTTTCGCGATAACATCAATTTTTTGCTTCAGTGACAAACGATTTCATTTTGGGGACATGATTAAACACTTCGATTCCGAACACGATAACTTTATTTTTATTGATTTAAGACACAACTAAAATAGAGTATGTAGATAATCCTCCAAGCCACTAATGCTATTTGAACCTGGCCATAAATATATTTTTTTGGGTATTTTCACCTTTTAAATTTGCAGAATACAATCATAAAATAATAAATTATCTAAGGGTTTTTATATACGGGATTTTCTAAAAAGCATATTTTTCTTACTTGAAAGTGGCCGATAACACAAGTGGCTGATATAAAAGGGTGTCCGTTAACACAAGTTTTACTGTAGAAAAATTATCAACCTCTTTTAAAAAAGCTTTATACTGTTTAAAAATTAGCATTTTTCTGCTGATGTAATAAATTAATTTACTATTTTTCTGAAATCTCCCAAACACAAAATTAGTAAAAGAACTATTTATTCATTAATATTCAAAGTTTGTTTCAGTTTGAAAGTTGTGTCATGTATTGCTTACTAGCCTCAATATTTTTTGCAAGCTCCGGATTGTTACCTAAAAGTGCCACAGCATTAATTCGAAGCAAAACTAACGGAGTAAAAACACTAACAACAATTATTGTTGAAAAAGTTGCATTCCTACCTTTGGGTACACAGGAACGCGTTTTAATGCTGATGTGCCAATTAAATAACTTTTTAATTTTAATTTTAAAAAAATTTTTCACCCCGGAATAACCCCACCTAAGCAGTTTTAAAAGAAATAAAGGTACAGTTGGGTTTAGTTTTTTTGCTTTAATCAAAATTAATTTTTAATGTGTGTATTGTTACAAATTTTTTTAATGGCAATGTTTCAGTAACTATAAAATAATTTTAATTATTCTTTTTAACTTATACGAAATATCCATATAACTTTTAAAGTGCATGATTTTTTAAGGTTATTCTGTTTCATACACTCGTGTTTTGTACACCTTAAAAATTTCTCCCAAATTTTTTTTTACACAAAATTATTTATTCAGTTTCTGACATCTTGTTTCGTACACCAAAAACTAAGGTAGGTTCCTATAGCCGGAGTCTCATGCGTCCGATTTCCGACGATCCGATCATCCGAAAGTATTTTGATTGGTCAGAACATTTTGGCGCCATTTTTCATCCGAATATTTTAACATTTTATCCGACGTCGGATGGAGTTAAATTAATTTTAATTTTGTACGATATCGGACGTTTCTTTCTATTCTTCTAACCTTACTTTATTTACTTTGTTGGGGTAATTTTAATATATATTGTTGATAAACAGTTATAATTTAAAATATTTAAAATTTTTTAACCTTAACCTGAATTTACCTCATTAACAACCACTTTTTCTTCTTCCATTAAATAATATTTTAATTCCGTTTGGTTATTATTTCCTCTTTTTTTCATTGCAGTTTCACAAGTTGACCTTAAAAAGCTCTTATTTTCTTTTCTTTTGACTGGATATTGGATTCGAAATTCAGATCAATGGGACATGCAAGTTTTCCGACAAAAAATTTAAAAAATTTTTACGTCGTATGATCGGAAATCGGACGCATGAGACTCCAGCTTATCTCTGATGGTTCATAAAATAAGGTAAAGTGAAAACAAATTTTATAATTAAATACTTAAATATTTCTTGCTTAAGATGCAAAAATATAAAATATTTATTTGGATAATCGGGGGTTTTTAAAAATCACCCAGATTCCCCAAACTTTTTTGGCTTAAGCCCACTTTAAAATTTGTTATTTTGAGCGCCCCCCTTTTTTTACCTTAAAAAAAATCAATAACATATGAGTCTTGCCTGGAATTTAATTTTTAAAACCCATTTTAAAGACACTTTTTTTTCCAGGGAGAGCACTATTCATGCAACTTTTTTCTTAAGAGTATCTTTTATTCAAAATTATCAACATTTTTGCAATTATAATTCAACTTTTTAATATTAAAAGTATCGGGGTAGCGGGCGGAGTGGCAAAAAGGGGGGTGCCAAAGGGATGCGGCGGAACGCAAGTTTTTAGGTGGAAAATTTTTTTAAGAATCAATTTATTTGATTCATTCACTTGAAAAGATTCGTTTGCAACCGATTCACTTTATTATGATGCCGGTCGGACTCGGTCGGTTTTAAATTCCACAAAAAAAAATTTATAGGTATCTTTTAAATTTGGGGAAAATTTTTGGCATTTATTTCATTTTGGTATAATTATTATTTTAAAAAATATATTTGGAAAAAAATTTTAAAACTATAATCAATAAAACCTACAAATGTACCTAAATTAAAACTTTTGTTCAAAAGAATAGTTAAAAAAAAAAAAAAGTTATTTTAATTGCCAAATAGGTTTTATGAAGAAAAAAAGACTCGAACCGACAATACGCATAAATTGTTTGCCTAATACACCTCTGGGGAAAGTGAAAAAAACGAAATTTAAAAAGACCGCTCGCCACTTGTCAGGTCAGCACAAAAACGACCGATTTGCCCATAAAATCCGAATTACCGAATCTTGATTTTTCCGGGGTTTTGACTTAGTGACCTGAAACGAATCAAAAAAGGTTCGTTATTCATCGCAGAGCGATCGAGCAAGTGGGTTAAAAAAAATTCGAATCAGGGAATAAATTTATTTGAATCAGTGCACTGATTCGTTCTTCGGGAACGACACACCCTCTA
>JAHBCN010003071.1:0-80731 GCA_019359885.1 Listronotus oregonensis | reverse complement strand
ACTAAGTACTTACATAGTACGTGTGTTGTTTTAATTCAACACACAACACACGTAAATTACCTGGTCGAACGCTGGTATTGTGCATGACGAGCAGCATTGGAAAAAAAAACATTTTAGAAAAAAAGAACAGTCTTTAACTAAAAGCCTTAAAGTTTTTGGCAAACTCTTTTTAGTTATTTGAAAAGTCTGAAACCATTTTAAATTAATTATCTAAAGACTAAAACAATTTTATGCATTAGACACATCACCACGTCCATCGCCTTCATGCTTCCATGCATTTATTTTCTATATAAATACTATTGGAAACATGTAACTTACTTAGTATCCAAGTGAATACGGCTGAAGATACTGACTATTTAAAACGTCGAGTATTTTAATTAATTTAAAAAGTTAAAGTAGGAGTGTGCAAATATTCGAATTTTTGAATTATCCGAAGCGAATCGAATACGAATTATTCAATCCGAATTTCAAATGGAATAGATTGATACCGAAAATGTGAAAAAGTTTTTTGTTTTTTTACTTAAACCCTGACAATAATTTATTCAATCATTTTTGTATTCAATATTTAAAAATTGGTATTAATTATTCAAAAAATTTAATCATTAAAATTCAATTATTTGAATAATTCAAACTATTTGAATTATTTGAATAGTTAGGGAACTTTTAAAAAAAATTTCTTTGAACTTTTTAAATAATTCTAGTCCAATTTTTAAAATATTCGAATAGTTCGAATTATTGTAATAATTCGAACTATTTGAGTGATTCGAATCTTTTAAATAATTGGAATACCTGAATTGTTTAAATATCTCAATACATAAAATGATTCGAATAAAGTTAACTCTCAGGTTTGAGGTAAAAAAAAAGAAAAAAAACTTTTTCATATTTTGGTGTCAATTTTATTAGGTTATTGGAATCAATAATAATTATCAATTACATAAAAACAATGTTAATTTTAGTTAAACATAAATTTTTATGCAAAAAAATCAAATAAGAACCAATTTCTGCCGATAAAGAAGTTGGTTTTTCATTTACTATATCTCCTGCGGTGGAAAACAATCTTTCACCCTTAACAGAAGTACATGGGATTGGCAAATACCTTTTTGCAATTAACGACAACTGAGGAAAACTTATATATTTTTTAACTTTTAATTTTAAAAGGTTTATGATAATTTGAAATTTTCAGTGAATTTAAATGCAACTTATTGGAAAATTGTTGTGGTGGTTACTTATAACATACTAAATTATACCTATTAGATTGGTTTCGCCAATTTTTTTTCTTTGATTTCTCCCTTTTAGTTTAGTCTAATAAAAAGGAGTTTTATGAAAAAGGCTATATTTTTTTAAATAAAGACGTAATATTAAATCGGAAGTTTAATCGTTTCGTTCGATTATTTTTAGAATATTTTAACTCTTAGTACAACTCTTATAGTTAGCTTATATTATCAATTATTAAAAAAATACTATATTTAATTTTTGAACTATTAGAATAGTTCGAATTATTCAAGTAGTTTGAATTATTCGAATAGAACAAATATTCTATTCGATATTCGAATCGAATATAACTATTCGATTCGATTCGACAACTATTCGCACACCCCTAAATAAAAGACAAAAAAACTTCTTTAATTAAATTAAATTATTAGTTATCCAATTTAATTCATAAAAGATAATTTGATTTTTTATTTCTTTTCGGTGTTCGCAAATTAAATACAAAACGAAAATTGAAAGTTTTCGAGTTTTTTAATGTGCAATAATAATATTAATAACATATTTTTAACACTACCGATCTAGGTTAAAAGCAAATAACAAAATTACACTTCTAAATATTTTTCAGACAATTATTAATAATATAAAGATTATATTTTCTTGCATGGACCTGACATTATGATATTAACGCAGAAGTGGGTTTAGCTATTTGAAATACCCAAGCCAACCATCTCTAAATTATTGCAGTAAAACGAGTAATTAAAGATTAGGCTAGATTGTCTAAATTATTAGTTTTTTGCAGAGGCGTACTTATACCACCTTGGAAAAATTGGATAATTCTTTATTTAACTGTACAGTGTGTCATAAATTGGGGACGCAGAAACTATCAGGGAATTTTTTTTTAGTTTTGGCCTTACAAGATATGCATTTTAGCCTGGAAATATTAATAAATGGGAGTTTTACAGGGTAAAATCAATTAATTTTTTAAATAATTGGATCATATATTAATTTAACCATCTTTTTGTAATATCGTTAAAGTGTAAAAAAAACATGTGATTTTGTTTCTTTTTCAAAATTGCGGCCTGTGGAATATTTTTTCAAATCTGCCCCGAGGCATTAAAAACTGATCTGTCAAATTTTTTTATTAAAAAAATTAAAATTCATATCGGTTGTTTAATCGAAGTTTCAAATTTTTGACCATTTTTTTAACAGTTTGACCCCATAAAAATTATTTATTCACCCGATATCTTTAAACTTTTAGGTACATTTCCGATATTTAAAAAAAACCCCAAAATTTTTTTTATTCACGTATCTTTCTTTTTAAAAATTTTTTTTTTTTTTTTTTTTGTTTGGGGGGCCCCCAAAATTCATGAGGTGCTCAAAGGGGAGAGGGGGTAAAGGTAAATCTTTTAAAAACTCACTTGGAGGAGAAGGGTGTCTAAGCAAATATCACGTAATTTTTTTTCTAGTGAAAAACTTTATAAAATTGCGTGAAAGTAAAGTTAAATTAAAGTAAAAAATGTTTCAAGAAATAAAAATATGGCGAAATTTGACATAATAGTGTTTTTCGTAAAGCAGCACAGTTTTAATCCAACGCGATTACAGCCAAAACATAAATTTTAAAAAAATCTCACGAGATATTTGGGGAAAATTATCTTCGAAATCTACTAGGGGGGACTTGGGGGGGGGGGAAAAATCTTTGAATATGCCATAGACGCCCCCTTAGAGAAAGGGTAAATTCCTAATCACCATATCTAGAAGAGGACACTCGCCCAGGGGTCTGTCAAGGCGACTTTTTTAAGGAAAAACAAAGGGGCCCCTAAAAAAAAAGACAATTAAAGAATGTTTAAAAAAGGTGCGGGATAAAATTAGTCTTAAAACGTAAAGCTTTGATTTCTAACAAATAAAAGAACAAAATAAGGAGTAGAGAGAAAACATTACATTAGAGTCATTTAAGTCGTTAGTTCCTTAATAGTGTATTGGACAAAAAAAATAGATTGTTTATGTCTCTATATTTACCACCTCATATACAAACCAGATCTGTCTTTACTCCAATTTTATACAGATGGCTAGGAAAACGCCGCCACTTTTTTTTTTTAATTTTTTTTGACAAAAATTGTTGGTTATTAAACGATACTACCATGAAATTTAAAATTATTGTGTAATATTGGATTTTAATATCGATATAACATGGAAAGAATAGGGGGCGCCATTTTACAGCCTTCATTTAAATGTCATTTTTTGGGTTTTTTTGTATTTTTACCAAAATCTTGTAAATAAATAAAACACTTTTTTAAAACTAAATTTAAAAAAAGTATTTCATGTATTTTTTACCAATTTTGTGATAAAAAGGAAGATATGTAAAAAAATTTAATCTTTCCTAAGATTGTGGTTGTACTTTAAAAAAGTAAAATTTTTTTATAACTGCTTTTTAGGCATATACTTTTCATAATAACAAACATTCAGAGACAGAATAACAGTGGTTAATAATTTTAGTAACCTTTGGTACCAGGTATCCATTGTAAAATTAAAAAAACCTTTAAAAAAAGGGGTGCCCTTAGAAATTTGACCTTAAAAATTTTTTAAATTATTTAAAAAAAAAAAAAATTTTTTTTAAAAAAAAATAAAAAAAAAAAAAGAATTTTTTAAATTTAAAAAAATTTTTTTTTAAACAAAAAAAAAACACAAACCCAAAAAGCCTTTTAAAGTTTCCTAAATTAAAAACGGGGTTTACCCAGTTTTAAGTAAAAACCATAAATTTTTTTGTTCGTATTAAAATCCAATCACAAAATTATAGTAAATTTAATAAAACCAAAATTTTGGGTTTTTATCCTTTTAAAAAATTTTGCCCCAAAAAATTTAAAAAAAAAAAAAAAATTTTTTTTTGGTTTTAAACCCTTTTCTTTTGGGGTAATTTTTTTGGCAAAAAATTAATTTTTTAAAACCACTATTTTTCAAGGGATTTTGAAAACCCCGGACCAAAACAAAAAAACCCCTTTTTTTTCGTTATTCAGAAATAATGTAAAATTTTTTCGAAGCGCTCTTATAAAAAGGGGTGTTTTAGGACTACATAGGTAGAAAAGGTGTAAAATAGTGTAAAATATTTCTGAATAACAAACAGACATATCTTAGCGTCGGAGGTGGTAACGGAAGAAAGTTATAAATAATTTTAGGGCGTTTGTTCTATTTTTCTATATTCTATTCTATTTTTGAAAATAGACTAGCTTTTTATTTCTAGTCTATAAAATCCTTCTTAAGAAATTTCTTTTGTATAATCTATATGAGAAATCAGTTTAGAATAAAGAGTTGGATTCTTATTTTTTTTCCGTAGTAACTCCCTACTGAATTTATTCAGGAATAAAATACGTAGTTTTAAATTGTTTTCACAAACATCATCACTCACAGAGTCCGCAGATCGACTGATCTTTACGAATTTTCAGATCACCTAGAAAAAAAATCAATATTTTAATTTTATAGTTTTTAAATAGTTTTTTAAAAGTGAAATTAAAATGTTTAAATAAATGGTAATTCTGATTTTTTTTTATGATAAACTGTCATAAATGACATATTAATTTATTATGACACGT
Source organism: Listronotus oregonensis (assembly GCA_019359885.1). NCBI lineage: Eukaryota > Metazoa > Arthropoda > Insecta > Coleoptera > Curculionidae > Listronotus > Listronotus oregonensis. Next base: position 75,938 of record JAHBCN010003071.1, on the reverse strand, counting down.
ACTTTTATTTTTTAAAAAAAAAAAACTAAAATAAATTGATTTTATAATATTAAATAAAAATAACTGTGTAGCATTAATATCAGGTAATTTAGAAAATACCTGGTTGCCTTTGCTTAATACTGAGGTAATTTCGGAAAACTTACCAGCAATAAACTCACCACCACTCTTGTTTTTAAAAATAAGAAATGTACCTGTATATTATTATGTTTATATAACATTTTTGTCTTATTTTTGGTCAAGCAATCTTATATTAGGCGCTGTTGCATGTTTTTTGAAACAGCCTGAATATTCATATCTTGAACTTGGTAATCGACTTGTCATTGATACGTTGCTTTTTTTAATTTTTGAATAGGTTTTAGAGTTTTTTAAAGTGATCTGAAAGTTCGTAAGGACCAGTCGATCTGTGCGGTCTGTGAGTACCTTGGGACCTGGACTGCATGATTGGCGAGTGACCCAAAGAATATTTTGTAATCAAAAAAATTGCTTACAATTACATTTTTACCCATTTTTTTCTCTGATGATTATCAACATCCAAAAGATTACCAATTTGGGTCACACTGTACCTTTACTTCATTTAATGTTTATTTTATGTACTTAGCAAGAAATATTATATAATGAGTCAGACCAGACATGTTTCTTAATAGTAAATTTGGAGTATAATAAAAAAATCAAAGAAGCTCGGTAAAGCAACTATGATGGTACAAAATATTCATAAACTAAAATTTGCATTTATGCAATTTTTTAAAATTTAAAAATTTTAAAATAAGGCAAGTAAAAATATAAATATTGTCTTTGTAGTTTCCATTTAACTAATCTGTTAAAAAAACAAGTCTTAGCTGCATGCTTCTTCATCAAGTCACGCTTTTATAAAAATGTTAGTTGTATTTTGAAAGGTAATAGCTAAACAACCTGTGTGATCGGGGATGATATAAAAGCACAATAAATCATAAATAACAAGATGGGTTGCAGCATTAAAACGTAGTGGTACAAGCTGGAAGATGATCCACGAGAATGACGTTGAAAAGTGCAACGACATTTAAGATACAGGATGTAGTTTTGAAAAATCATCGATTAATTAGAAAATATTTAGAGGAAATTTGACAGTGTTGAGTGTAAGCAATATTTTTAATGCAGTTTTGGGATTTAAGAAGCTGGATGCACATTGGTCGTCGCATTTGCTAACAATCAGGACATTGTGCATAGTTTCATAACTATCGATAAGACTTGGCTCAAGCACCATGATCCTAAATCAAAACAAATAGTCCAGTAAATGAAGGGACAAAGCAGTAAATAAATCTGTACAGTTTTCCCTTGTGGCGCAATTCTTAGGTCTTGGGGATGCTTTCGAGCAAAAAAAAAGTTTATCATCATTAACAGGTGGGAAAGGGTGAAAAATGGCCCCTCAATAGTGATGAGCGAGACCGGTCTTGGTTTTGCGGTCTCGGTCTTGGTCTTGCAGCAAGACCAAGACCGAGACCAAGACCAAGACCGCCTTCTCGCTTGCAAGACCAAGACCAAGACCGGGGTATGCAAGACCAAGACCAAGACCAAGACCGAGGGGTGCAAGACTACGCAAGACCAAGACCGACCTGCAAGACTCTTGCACTTTTGTCACTTTTTTTAAATTATAATATTCAATTTTTATATTCAATATACGGAGGTATTTTATACAGACATGACAAGAAATGTGTCGAGAACTGCCTAAAAAGGCGATTATTTTATGAGTAGCAGGTTTTTTTAAATTAAATAATAATTAAATCGATCACTTCGTTTTTTAATAAAATTATCTAAAAACGATAACTAGTAGATTCAGTAACATGTTTCAAAAATAATAAGATTGTGACTCAATGGTCCGACAAAGCTCGATATCTCCAAAACCGTTTACGACAGAGAAAAACTAAGAGTACAAAAGTTATAGAAGCTGAAAATTACTTACCTATTCCTAATGTTTTTTTTAATTAGGTATCAAGTGATGTCACTTACTGGATCAAAAATTTCCAAAATCCAGGAAAACATTATTTTTGTGCCACACTGTAAGAAGTGGCATCTTTAGATTGCTCCTTTAAACTAAGATATAAATGTAAAAGTGAAAATTTAATAAAAAATATATTTGTCATTTTATATAGGACTACTTTTTATATAAATGGATTTTAAATTTCACTTCCGGTTTAGACGGAAAAGTCAAAACAATGCCAAACGTATAATGATGACGTCATTTTTGTCAAAACCGAAAATGATATATAAAAAACCATCTACGTCGACATTGTACCTATATGACAGTTCAAGAATTTCCAGCATAATATATAGTGGGATCATTTTTAAAATGAAAATTCGGTGCCCTTTGAAAAGAAAAAAAAAACATAAAAAGAAGCAAAAAGATTTAATTTTTATTGTCGGTCGACTTTGCTTTTTATATGGTCCATTATTACAGACACCTGCGGGAAGCGGCACATTATAAAAAGCAAAGGCGCCGCCAAATCTTTTTTGCAACTTTTTATGTTTTTTTGTTTCTTTTCAAACGGCACCGAATTTTCATTTTAAAAATAATTCAACTATACAGGGAAGCGATTTTTTTAAATGAATTTTTTTGCTATAATTTTTCTATTTTAGGTTAAATGCTAAAAATAAGGAAGTTTTCTTGAATGGTAGTGAATTTTTTGGAAAATTCTGAAATAGAAAATAATTTTACATTTTACTCCCTTTTTTCTATAATTTTTGTATATTCAGTTTTTTACCATTATGAACGGTTTCGGATATATCGATCTCTGTCGCACTATAGAGCCACCTTGTATATGCAGAATGTTTATAAAGTATTTGTACAAACTTTGTACGGCAAATGTTTAACTAATTTGAACATGATTATTTGAACTGAAACGCTTCCTAAATACCTTTTTTTTTTAATTAGAAACCAATGTTTACATATCAGAATCATTTTCATGGAAATTTCACATCTGGTTGAAATTAAAAGTTTTTTTTCTGCCCTCAAGAGTACTCAGTATTGTAATTTTATATGCTTCTTAAATGAAAATTTAAATACTTCCTATCACTAAAATGAAGCGCTATAAATAAATAAGCCCCTACATTTAATGTATTCTTTTTAATGAAATAATTTAAATGTACATGTAAGGTTAAAATTGGTATATTTTAAAATTTTAAAGCAAAAAATATAGTCTCCATCTTTATTTATTTGATAGTATTAAAAAAAAGATATATTTTGTTTAAGATTGCTTACTTTAAATTATTACTACCAAAAAAGCAAGACCAGCAAGACTCTTGCAGACCAAGACCGGGTGGTGCAAGACCAAGACCAAGACCAAGACCAGACTTGCAAGACCAAGACCAAGACCAAGACTAGCCCGGTCTTGGTCTTGGTCTTGCTTTGCTCATCACTACCTCTCAAGGGCCGAAAATTGGGTTTCCCGCTAATATCTGCCAAAATATGCGAATTGGAGAATTTTTGTTTAGATAAAAAATAAAGATCTCCTATCTACAAAAATGGCCCGAAAACGATAGTTTTCGAGATAACGGGACCCAAAATCTCCTCATATCAGCTGCCGCTCTCCCGCTAGAATGCTGCTATATTCATTTTATAAGCGGGGGGAATTTTTTCCCTTTATCGGGCAATAATGTACTTTTTTTAATTTCAAATTTTTTTTGGAATGGGAAAACCCGTCCCTACCCTGCATATTAGTTTGGTCCATTCTTTTTCTAAATTTTAAAAAAAGCTTTAAATTTTTTTTTTTTAAAATTTTTGGGGTATCTCTAAATTTATTATATTTTTTTAAAAAATTTTGTTATTAAATTTTTTTTTTAAAATTTAGACCTTACATGTGTTCTATCCAGAAAATTTCCTTCCCCCTCTTTCTTGCTTTTTGATAAAAAATTGTTTGGGCCCATTGCTTTTTTACCTTTAACCACATCTATCCAGTTGAAATTTTTTTAAATTTTTAAAAAAGGTTTGGAAAATTTTGGGTTTTTCCTTCATTTTTTTTTTAACAAATATTTCTAATTCCCATATTTTGAAAAAAGGGGGAATTTCATTTTTGGATTTTTGGGGGGCCATTTTCGGGGGCCCCACGTCGAATCGTGATAAATTTTTTTCTCGGTTTGAAAGATCCCAAGCCCTAAAATTGCCACAAATAAAAATGTACGATTTATTTACAGCTTTGGGTACTTTCAGGTCTTAGTTACTGGACTAAAAGGGCTAAGGGGTGGTGGGACCCAGTATTTGTTTTTGAAGTTTTTAAAGTGTTAGGATTAAATTGGCGAAGGTGTAGTATTTGGGATGCACAAGGGATTTTTACATGGCGTATGGAATTTTTTTTTTTTATCAAAAAAGTGGGCCCGGGATACATCCAAAAAATTAAATGCTTCTGGCCTTGGCGGAACCAAAGGTTAAAGTAAATAAATTTTACCTGGCTAGGGTTTTTTAAAAACCCTAGATAATTTTGCAAATTTAACCATAAAATTTGATACAAATTTACGAAAAAAAATATAAATTAAGGATTTACTTTTAAAACTGGGTTTTCTCTGGGGGGGTTAAAAAAAATCAACTTTTTTTTGCAAATTCAAATAAAAAATTTTCTTTAAACTTAGTGTTTTTCTTGAGGTCAATCTGGGATATATTTGGTTGGGTCCCATGTCTCATTTTTGGATAAAGAAAAAAAACCAGCTCCCAGTGATTCTGTTTATGGATTACCAAAGGTAAAACAATAAATTAAGTTTTATTTTTTTTCTTTTTAACCACTGAAGTAAAAATTCGTTACAAAATATCTGGTTTAATAAAAAAAATAATTTTTTTTTAAATTTACAACCATCCTCTCACAAAGATCGAGAAATCAGTTAATTAAAATAAAAGTTTCAACGGTTCCCTTTGCCAGATTTGGCCCTGACTTTTAAAAATTTTTTTGTGAAAAAGATATTCATCGAAACGAGTTATGAGGGGGAAGCGTAATTCCCGCCTTTGGATTTTCATTTCGGGGATGAATTCTAAATTAGAAAATCAAAGGAACCAGTAAAAGTTCAGGGAGATAATATTTAATAATAAATTTTTTTTTATTAACCAAGATTTATTTTTTCGAAAACCGGATGAAACCAATCTGTGTACCGGGCGACCATTCGAAAATACCACCTCCCTTGACTTTTTATTAGAAATTTCTCAAAAAAAGTTAAAAAAAAACTGTAGGGGAAAATTTAAGTTTAAACTAATTTTTGGATATTATACAGGGTGCATCATAAAGACTGGCAAATCATAGTTATATTTTTAATAGACACCCTGTATTTACTTGATATTTTTTTCTTTATAATTCTAACATTTTATAAAAAACCTTAGCCTAAATTCACTGGTTTTGAACAGGGAAGTTTAAAAAGGGATTACTTGCTTTAAACCGTAAAAATTTCAGTAGGCCAATTGCGTCTAAAGTTTGTGACATGTTTTTTCTTGAAAAAACTGAATAAATTTTTATGAAAAAATGGGTTTTTTCAACGAAAAAAACAGGGAAATCTTTTTTATTTATTGAAAATATTATAAGGGGACTGCTACTTTTTCGTATGAAGTTTGACATCCTATGGGGCGTTCTTCAAGAAAACCCTTAAAACATTTTTCAAAATTTAGAAAACTTAAATCTCACGGAAGAAATCGTTTTTATGAAAATGGGGTTTTTAAAAGTTATCCACATTTTGTGGAAAATCAACAAGTCAGTTAGAATTGCTTCAAAGACTTAAAGCTATCATGGACCACAAAAAAACGGGGCGAGTCAACGTAAAGGTTTTAAAACAAAGTAAGTTTAACCTTTTAATTACCCTAAAGTTCAAAAACTCACCAAGTCAAAAGGATCAAAACAAAATATTTGCAATTTATGTTAAAAGACCAAATTTAACAGAGACTTTTTAAAAAATTTTTATGGACCGATGAATCCTTTCTCGACAAGGGTGGAAATTTGGGGGGTGGATCATCCAAATTTCGTGCGAAAATATTACGAATTTTTGGGGAAAGTTTTTCGACGTGCTGGAAAATTTGCCGCTAAGGTATTATCGCATAGTTTTCCAACATGATGGAGCTTAACCACATGTTGTTCGACAAGTAAAAAACTTATTAGATGAAAATTATGATAAATGGATAGGACGGAAGTGGACAATTCATTGGCCAGCTAATAGTCCCGATTTGACGCCAATGGACAACTTTTTGTGGGGATATATACAAAATTTAATTTACCAACAGAACCTAGGTAATGCTGATGTCATAAAAAAATTATCAGGCATGAAATTAACGTATTGAATCAAAAAAATTCTCGTTTCATAAATAATTCAATAGCACATTTGGAAACTTGTTACCACGAATGCGTGCAGAACCAGGGGAAACATGTAAAGTGTGACAATTAATATGTTATCTTAAATTATTACTGTTTTATTGTTAAAATAAAAATTGAGTTTGTTACACCAGCATTTATTATTTTAATTATTCAATTTTTAAACATCTTTAGTTCGAAAACCAGTGAATTTAGGTCTATAGTGTTTTATATAAAAAATGCTTAAAATTTTAAGCAGAATTAAAATATCAAGTCAAATAGAGGGTGTCCTATTTAAAAAATCATAACTGTGGTTTGCCACGTCTTTATGATGCATCCTGTATTATATCCAAAATTATGTTTCAACTCTCAAAATTCGCCCTTTCAACTTTTATATTAAACATTTTTTTTTAAAAACTTCAAATAAAAAAGTCAAAGGAGGTGGTAGTTTTCGAATGGTCACCCGGTACAGCATTTTTTATGCGTGTGGGTTTTGCGCTTTAGTGATAATCTGAGCAAATCTGAAGGGATAATTTATTATTACAATAATTCCTTGTGGAGAAAGTAAATTAAAAGTGACGTGCAGGAGCTTATTTCAATATCACTCTGTATATCAAATTAAAATAAAAAATACATAACATTGTTGATCTTCCCACATTATTTCACTTAAGCAGATTACCATCGAGAAGTATACTTAACAAATAAGAATTATTTAATACATAATATTTCTCGCAAATGTTGTAATGAGAAGTATTTTTTTAAGGATTTTTAAGTATGTTATTGCCTAATTATAAAATTTCCTGCCTAAAGTTTATATTACAAATAATAGGTTTACAAAATAAGGATACTTTTTGGCAACTAGCTTTTTAAATGCTTTATTCGACAAAAAATAAATTGCAAAACTCTATGGGATTTTTTAATTTATGTCTTGTAGATAATTTACAGTTTAAACAATTTTACTGCGGTATTTATCATAATAGTTTTTATAAAATGCTTAAAATTGAGAGCATAGTTGGCATATTGTGTCATCAGATGCGGATTTTGGATATAATAACATCTGTTTATCACTTTCGGTTTAAAAGAAAGTGTCGTCAATTTTGATATTTGAAAAGGGACACCCTGTATGTTTTTAAAGATTTAAATTATATAAAACTTGTATTATAGCCCACACCTATTTTTGTTGGTTTTCGAGAAAATAGCGATTGAATATGTATAAAGCACAATACATTAGGCAGTGATATACGAAAACCCCCCCAGCATTTTCCAGGGACTCTCTAACCATATGGGCATTATGTATTGTAGGTGTTATTGATTATGTGCGGGGCAACCATTCATTTGGTACCAGATCATTTGATCTTCCCGAACAACTTCTTCCAAAGCGGGTCGGTCAAATTTGATTTTGAAGTAAGTCCAAATAGGTTTCTGCTGTCAGGTTATAGTCCATAAAAATGGGTCCAATGATATGGAGTCCGATAATTCCCACAAATACATTTGTTTTTTGGGGATATTGTGTCCGAGTATGAACAAAGCGATGTTCATTTTCTTGGCTCCAATACAGGCCATTCTAAACCTTTGGTTTATTGTTGAGGGTGAATGTACATTCATAGGTAAAACAAATATGTCTTAAAAAATTCGTATCGTTATTTGTTCCTTCCATCTTTTTAAAACAAAATGCCATTCTTCGCTTCATCTCCTTCCTGCAGCTCTTGATGTTTTTCGAATTTATACGAATAATATTTGTGTTTTTTTTTAAGTGCGCAATACCGCTGTATGATGTTTATTTACCTCTTGCCCAAGAACCCTCGTACTAATCATTTTGTTTTCCTTCACACTCAGTAGAATATTAATATCTCTGTTCTCTCTTTCTTCGGCTCTAGTTTCGATATCCTGAGATAAACATTTACAATTATTCATTACGGTACCTTTGGACTCGAATTTACTGATAATACGTTTAATAGTTGAAATAGACGGAATGGGCTTGGTGGGCTGAAAACATTTCAGATACTGCTCTAAAACTGTTTCCCGCATAATGCCACTTAATTTAGAATACTTTTATGTCGATTGAATAATTTTTTTTTTTTCAAATACCGACTGTCACTGATTTATTGACACTTTTCCTCATGTCAGGGACAATATTCATTTTACTGGTGTCTGGTATCACCTGAATTATTTTTTTCTGGAAGGGCGGCGCACCAGATCCCCCCTCACCAGTCGCCATTGCGTTGGAAGTTCGTCAAAACGCATTAAAAGTTAGATCTGAGATACTTTAGTTATATGCAGGCCCGTGCTGGGTACCTATAAAGGGCGCGTGACAGGGAGTGGGGAGTGGTGAGGGCACCCATAACGTAGTGAGAGTCCAATGGCGCATGTAGTGTGCTAATTCTTCGACGCGGCTCTGGGCTTATGATGACATGTTTAAGATTTTAAACCCATCTCGGGCTGATAAGGAAATTGATTTTTACTTTGACTTACTAGTAAGGTCTATCAAAGATATGTTTATTTACTCAATATTTGAAGTAAACAAATAAATTTTAACGTAGTTTAAAACTATGAATTATTCAATCCAAGCAAACGTACAATATTTTAAAATATGTCAAACAAAAAATTAACTGTTGTATACGGTAAAATAACTTTTTCTTTGAAGTTAAAAACTGTTAATTATTAAGTAGGAAAATTAATTAAACTCACATTAAAATATTAAGTTATCATAAAAAGTAACTATAACTAGTGTAAGATAATACTCCGATCAACTTTATTAAATTAAAGACACCTATTTCATTAGTGTACCGTAACGTTTTAAAGAAAAAGCTTTAATAACACCAGCACAGAAAAAAATAAAGTGGTCTGTGCATTTGACCAAACCCATCCATCTATATGATTTTGATTAGCTGAATCCAAATTCGAGGTTCGTTTGGCCCATACACCCTCAAAATTTTGAGTAAATTGCGAAAAACTGCTAAAAATTGTTAAAAAATTTCATTTGAATTTAATAAAAACAATTTTTTTTATTGAACTCGATCAAGTACGTTTCTTGTGTATTTCGATACGCTGAATCTAAAGCCGAAGTCCGTTTGGCTGTACACCCTTCAAATTATAAGTAAATTGCAATAAAACGCTGAAAATGGCTAAAAATTGCAGTTATGAAAAATATTTTTTTTATTGTACTCGATCTAGTATGTTTCTTAAGTATTTTAATTGTCTAAATTTAAATCGAAAATCCGTTTGGCTCGTACACCCTTTAAATTTTAAGTATATTGCAAAAATCTGCTAAAAATTGCGAAAAATTACAATTATGATTTTTTTTATTGAACTTGATTAAGTATGTAAATTTGGAGTATGTGCAGCCAGACGGACTTCGCATTTGGATTTAGTGTATCGAAAAACATAAGAAACATACTTTATCTAGCTTAAGAAAATATTCTTTATTTTTGTAACTGCAATTTTTCGCAATTTTGAGCCATTTTGAGCAGTTTTTTGCAATTTACCCAAAATTTTTAGGGTGTATGGGCCAAACGTACCTCGAATTTGAATTCAGCGCATCAAAATACATATAGATGGATGGGTCTGGTAACAAATGCACAGACCACTTTATTTTTTTTTGTGTGTCGGCATAATGAGCTATCATAAAAATACCTGTAACTAACCTAAGATACAACCACATCGATAAAAAGACTGCTTATGCTTTGCTATGCTTTAATACGTTACATGTTATGAAACATTATAACATGTAACCTATTAAAATAAAGTATAAGCGTCAATATTGAGCTCAATAAATATCACCCTCAATTAGCCCTAAATACAGCACTAGTATTAAATTAAATAGGCTAAAAACTAAACAAACTTTATTGAAAGGGGGTAAAAAAGTCTATATTATTATAAGAGATAAACAACCACACAAATTTTCAATTTTTTAGTGGCGTGAGGGCGTCGTATGACCTTGAAGGCGAGGGCGCAGGAGGACTTGTCCCCCTGTCCCCCCGGGACAGCACGGGCCTGGTTATATGTACGACTATTTTAGTTAGAAAGGGCGCAGAAGTTAATTAGATTATTTTTTAAAATAGTTTAATAGATTTACTGCAATAAAATTTCATCAACTAAACTACCGTTATATGTTAATTACCAGTGTAACCTAACAATCGATTTATTATTTATGACGTTACTAACTAATTTCATATAAATTGTTTTTAGTGCCGCTTTCTATATTTCATTAAGAAAAGAAATGCCAAACATAAAGGGTAAAACACTCGTGGATTATAAATGATTAATTTTACGGTTTAGCTTTTGTTTCTCTCATTGACACAAAGAAAATATGGCAAATAAATCATATTTATGGCGAATCGTCATTAAATGATAAAATATTATAGGCATCAATAAGGAAAATATCATAATTTAATTGTCGCCCTTTTAATTCTTCGAATAAAATAATCACTATTTTCTCAGGTAAGCTCTTCTTTTTCTTGTGTATTGTTCCTCACATTAGGACAAGAAGAACGTATTTTAAAAGTGCATGGGATATTTGTAAGTTTCGTTCCTCTAAATCTAAAGGAAAAATAAAACTTGTGTAAGATTGTTCGTCAATATGTTACAGACGTTTTCCTTAAAAAAAATCTTAAACTTGGCATTACGTACGTATTTTGACAGAGTGGCACATTACATACTCTATTGCTTGTTGTCACTTCTTGCCCTCTAATTGTAGGATTTTATTATTCGTAAAATTTTATTATTACTGCTGCCAAAAGTGTGGTACATTTGTTGGATAAAAAGGCATATTTTTTATTTTATTTATATATTAATTATAAGCTAATTTAAATAAAACTTTAACAAAACATGCTATACGCACGCAACCATTTATTAAAATCATGATAAAACAGCGGCATTTTCGATGCTACTTTCTTTGGTCGATTGAGCAATTTGTTGTTAAGCGGTCAGAGGGTCTTAGTGTTTGTTTTCCATTAAACAGTTTACATAACCGGCAATAAAATAAAAATACATCACATTGCTATTTACAAAACTAAATCAACTAGGTGACAGTTAACAAATGACATGAGTTTGTAGTGTTGTCACTCGAAGTCTAGTTATTTTTGGTTTTTTTTTCAAAAACACCTATAAAAAACTCAACGCATGGGTGTTCCAGTTTAATTACATAGGCGATTATGGGAGTTACGACCGAGTGATGATCGCGTTGTTAAATTTAGCAATGGACTTAGCAATTGTTAAAAGTTAACAACGGTTTAGAATGTTTAACAAAATGTCAGGTTGCCTACTAAAATCATTGAATAACACTGACAATGACGTTTTGTTAAACATTCTAAGCCGTTGTTAACTTTTAACAATTGCTAAGTCCATTGCTAAATTTAACAACGCGATCATCACTCGGCAGTTAGTATTCTAGTTCTTTAAGAGGCTTGCGTTGGGAACATGTAAACTGCCTCGTGAGAAAAGAAGGTCTAAAAGAAACATGGAAACTGGATTTCAAAATTTGTATTTACCTAAAACTACACTTGTATATTCGGTTGAGGTTAATAAAATATAACAGGTAATAATATAAAATAATAACAAATTATAAAGTGGATCATTTTATTATTGTTATAACCAGAACTAACCAAAGTTTAGAATAAACGAATGGAATTTTTTGTTTGTGCAAGTCCACCGCTTTTCACTACTTTTCAAGCCCTTTTAAAAACTATACTTAGAATGAAAGATAAGTTTATAATTTAATTTTCATATGATTATTATTAACTACCCCAGTCGTAAAACCCCTACAGGAACCTAATTAAGCTTGGGAGGCAATTGGTATACTGATAAATGGGTACTAAAATATATATTTAATATGCCACTTATCGGGACCCAGGTTACCAAAATGCCCACTGTTGGCTAATAAGGTAAAGATCGTTCCTCTGGGCGCATGACACGTAAACCCTTTTCTAATTTTAAAAAGAAGGCCATATTTAAAAAAAAAACGGCCGTTGAACTGTATCCAATTGGTTGATTTCATATATAGATCACCACAGGGTATTTGATTAACTACTTCTTTTCGCGCATTCAAAGTACTCGATTTTGTTTTAGTAAGTAAACTTCTGAGGGTGTTGCGGGAAAAGAATGCTGTTTTGATGTTTGCTATTTTTCTTATTTTTTCAAAAGTTTCTCGCATGTAAGGTATAGTTAGGATCTTCATTTCTTGTTGTTGATTTGTATGTAAAATCTGTTTTTTATTTTGAAAGTTTAAAATTGTTCTTTGAACAATTTTTTTTTGGTGTAACCGTTCTGTCGCAGGTCTTCCTTGATATCATCAACTTCTTTATTTAGAGTGTTTTTATTATACCTTTTAGACTCGAAAAAGTATTGTCCGGTGTGTGTTGGTTTTCTATATACTGATGTTTTAACTGAATTTCCGGATCGCCTTACTAATACATCAAGGAACAGTAGTGAGGAATCCTTTTTAATGTATAGCTAGTGCAAAAAATAGGTCTATTATTTATTCAAAAAAAGAATATTTATAACAATATTAGTTATGTAGAGGTTCTTTTGCAATCAAAGCAGCATTAAATAAATTGTAACAACCATTATTTAAGTAAATATATCTCGATTATAAAATAATTAAGCTCTTAATAATTAGGTTTTAATATTCTATGTTTTTCTAAACACACAATAAAATAGCAATTGAACTTTATAAATCTTTCTTTACTCTTCGTAATTGTCGAAATTTCCTTTCTACTTTCTTCTCTTAGAACATCTGCATACTTAGGTGATAGTACCCAATAAATAAACAGTCATTGCCAGTGTCATTACCTGTTATTACGCAAGATTCATTGGTAAATACCAAAAGCCAATTACAACAGTTACTATATTTACGGGGTGATGTGATTGTATAATATGATAGAAAAGAATAATATATGATGTATGGTCATTTATATAGCTGTATTAAATTAGGAATTATGAAATTATAGGAAATAAAAGAAAAATGTCACAATTTTGACACACTAACGGCCGAGTGATGATCGCGTTGTTAAATTTAGCAATGGACTTAGCAATTGTTAAAAGTTAACGTTGTGTTAAACATTCTAAACCGTTGTTAACTTTTAACAATTGCTAAGTCCATTGCTAAATTAAACAACGCGATCATCACTCGGCCGTAATAAAGTCTGTTTATTTGCGATAAATATTAGTCTTAAAGACTTAAGTTTATTGTTAATACTATTTTTGGTATTTGTTATATTTCTTAAAAACTCAAGTATATTTTTAATACCATTTCTGGTATATGTTATAACAATAGAGCGCCATACAATAGAGATATATTTTCGTGCGTTTTTTTTGCATTTTAAGAAAGTTTTTGTAAAATAAAGCCGTAAGCTATAACCAGCTCTATATGTAATGTTAACGGCCTTACTACCTAGATTAGATTGGATTATTTGGGGTTTGGTATATTTGTACTCTTCCACCGCATCTTGAACGAATCAATTGCTCCCGTGATAAGGTAAAACCTAAGTTGATTTTTGGTGAATTTTGGATTTCTGTATAATCTGAATCTTCTAGGTTTTGCCTTTATGTTGATATTTCAATTAGATCAATAAACAGAAATTTTAGAGGCACTGAAATTTTCTAGTACGTCGGAAACCGTAAGTATTATTTTTAAAGGAAAAAACAAAGCAAAATAATTTTAAAATAAAAAAAAGCTCGTAAATTTTGCTATTAAAAACCAAGAATACTAATTTTTATTACTGTGGAAAACATAGCGAGTTCTTTTGCAGCATTTTAAATAAAATAAAAAGTTTCAGTACGAAAAAATAATTTACAAAATGCATAGACATCAGGTTCAACAGTAATACAAAGCAAGGAATTTTGCTATATTTTTCACTTTAAAATTGACATAATTTTAAAGCATATGAATTAGTATCTTAGTTTGCTATGTTAGAAAAAATAGCAAGTCAGTTTATTAAAGTTTATTAAATATATTAAAGTAATAATGTAAAATTTATAAGGAGCATCCACAAAAATCCCCTAAAACATAGAAAAAATTATTATATATTATGTGTTTTATATATTAACTTTGCGGCACTTTTATGTCAGCCATAGACCTCTTGCATATTTGTATTTTTTATTGGCTAAAATAAGTTTTGATGCCTAAACAACGCTTCTGCCAAACAATTGAATTAAAAATGATTATTACGCTGGTTTCCTACAACGTATTCAGGCATTACAACGAATGAACAATTTTACAAATTGGGTAGAGTTCAAAACATGGGAATTTGATATTTAATGTTTTTCTTGCATATACTAAAGACCTCAAGCTTACAAGCTTTTAAACGCTTTTTTAAAAATAAAAATCCGATAGTTTGGGTACCGTCAGTTATTGTTTTAAGTTCTGAACAATTTTTTGTTTATAAACAAATTGAATGTCTTCGCGGATTTTTGATTAGGTTGACTGAAAATATGGTTTGAAACTATTCAGAAAGACGCTTGTTTTGAAATATCGCAATTGTTAATCGGTTGATTATTTGCCAAGATAGAAGCTGTTAAATTTGACAGGCGTTTACGGGGAATCTATTATAGTACAGTGGGGAAAAAAAAGGTGTGTGACCTCCGGATTTTTGTTACAGTTTCAATTTTTATAAAAATTTGGAATTAAGTTCCTTTCACCTTCTGAATCAATATGCTTAAAGTGTGATTTTTATTTTTAGGGAATGAAAGTCACCCCCTAAGCAAAAAAATTAAAAAACCACAGAAATATAAGTTTTGTAAATAAAAGTCATATCAAATATGTAGGAAAATATATTTTTATGTTGTAAGTTATAATTTACATTATATTTGTAAAGTTTCAACCCTTAAAATTCACCCTTAATAACGAAATTACAAAAAAAAATGTTGTTTTCATCTTCAACGTATTTAATAGGGCATATATTGTAGGAAAAATTATTTTAATAGTTTACGGTTTAAAAATATTTAATTACAATAATTCAACCCTTAAATAACCACCTCATGAGATGTACAAAAAAGTTTTTGACAAATTGAAATAATTTGTTGATACATATATAATATATGAAAACTGAATATAATTTAATTATTAACTTTTTACAGTACAATTTATCGCATTGTTTTAACCCTTAAAAACCATCTCTAGCAACAGAAATTGTTTTAATTATTTTGTGTTTATTATATCGCTGTAATTCTTAAAAACGACTCTTTAAAAAAAATCATAAATTTAGAATTGCTAGGGACATTTTTTAAAAGATTAGAAAGAAAAAATAAAATTATTTTATTTTATTAAATATTTTTTTAAAATTAATAATACAAAATGTTAAATTATGACATGTTTAATTTATGGCCACTGTTAGGTTTCTCCTTCGAAAATTTCAATAGCTACAAGTCTTGTAAAATTGAATATTTTTTAACTTGCCGTTTTTGAAATTTTTGAGGTTAAACTGCTTCAGAAACATGGTTCTCTCTCACAACAGCAAACTTCTAGCAGCCATATCTCCGTTAATTTTTATTTTATAAATAAAAAAACAAAACATGCTGTAAAAAAATCTAAAGTTTTTTACTCCTAAATATTTTTCGCTTCTTTTTTATTTTTCAGATATTTTCAAAAATCAAAGTTTTTTTTTGAAATTAGAAAAAAAAATCATTTAAAACGTTTCATTTCCAAAAACAAGCATTCTAAACTGCTGAAACTTATAGGGTACATTGGTAACGCATAAATAAATGAATTTGTTGAAGGATTATCCTTAACTTTATATTTATCCAAAAATTCATCAGTTTTTGTGTTGATTTTTTAGTCAGAAAAATATATATATTTTTTTTTTGGTATAACTTCATTAATTTTTATGCTAATGACTTCAAATTAATTTTATTTTTAAGAGTTTTTATAGTTCTTTAAAAAATGTTCAGCATAGTTTTCAGTAAAACTAGAATTTTTTATTTATTTTACGGTAAATGCATGTAATTTAATGTCCGCTAGATATAAAATTATCTTCAACCAGCCATATCTCAGTACCTGTTGCACATATATAAATGAAAAAAAAAACAATCTTTTCCTTTTTTTATAAGCTTCATTTTTCTTATGACATTTATTTTGTAGAATGTAAATTTTCCTAGTAATTCGAGAAAAACTGTTAAAAAATTTTTTTTTTAATGAAAAAAGAAATGAATAACTCGAAAATATTGACTTATCAAATTGTTCATTAAAAACTTTTTGCTTAAAATTACTTCTTCATCGATTTCCGAAGTTTTTTTCAATGTTATATTTTTTACCCTCCAGAAGGGGTGGCTTCCATCCTTTAGGTAAAATTACATCACGGCACTATATATACTTTGTTTATTGGGTTATTTTCTACTTACTGTCCAAGTTTAAGGTCGATTGGACCAGTACATTATAATTCCTAGAGCAAACCCCTCATTTACTGTACTATTAACAATAGCAAATATCAACTTTTCGCAAATTGTTTTAATGGAATTATAGTCTTCTTTTATTTATATTCTACGATTAATATAATTTTAAAGCCTTTTTTTTTAATTTATTTTAACAGTAACTGTTTAAACGTCTAATTATATTATAAAGGCTTGTGGGACCCATTTAATTTATAGAAACAATTTAAATAAATTTGAGTTTAAACCTTGTATGTCAAATTTATTCACAGACGTCTCTAAAGAAAACAACAAACAAAATTAAGTAAAAGTCAGGCTAATTGAATTAAAAGTGAAAATATCAATTGAATTTAGGCAGTCAATTAGGAGATGCAAAGTTTCTAATGGGTTATGTAGTCAGTTAAACATCGATCATAAAATCCCGCTGCTGATGCTATGGTCAACAAAAATTAAATTATGTAGGTTTTTACGGCTAAAAAATAACTTTATTATACACATCTTTTTATATGTTACTTAAATTTCGAGTAAACCGTAAAATAACAATTAGAAGAGTCATTTAGATATGTATATTTCATGGTATCAAATTAGATCACTTTCTTTGCTTTATGAATTATATTAGTTTTTATGACCTAAAGTCACAAGAGCATATCTCAAAAAGCGAGTAAATTTAGAAGATGATTCAGTCGCGATAAATCTTTCGGGGTGGTTACGTGTAACCAAGTTAAAAAAAGAAGGAAAATCTTAAGTTTTACCGGTATGTACTGTTGATATACTTTTAAAAATACCCTTATATTTAATCCCTTATTATCCCTTATTATTGACTTTAATATTGAACGCAATAATTTCTAATGGTATCTTCTTTTTGTTAATTAAGAAAAATATTTTTTAGTGAAAAATCAATAAAAATGATCACGAAAAGGTGCCATAAATTAAATTTAGTATTGAAAAATAATTTTCAGGTTTAATATTGTAGCAATTTTTAACACCTATAATAAAGCTCAACAATATTATTTTTGGATAGCTTGAACCTTAAACTAAAAAAAAGTATTCTTGATTGACATCGATAAAATCAACTGTTTAGAAGAAATAAAATATTATGTTTGGTATTTTTTTTACATTATACAGGGTGTTTTCTATTTGTACGTCAATATTTAAGGAGGCATTTTTTGGGTTCATTTTAAGAAGAAAACTTCATATAAACGTATGTTCTAAACATCTTAACTTTTGAAATAAATAATTTATTATTAATATTTGTAATACCACTTTAGGGGTATTACAAAATAATTTTTGGCATACATGTACTATGTATCAAGAAGCATTTTTTAGTTACCACATTTTTTTTATTTCCACCATTGGCGTTCGTACAGTATTTGACCTGCTCTTTTGGCAAATAAAAAAATGTGGTACACTAAAAATGCTTCTTGATACATAGTACACGTATGCTAAATTTCATTAAAATATCTAAAGTGGTATTACAGATATTAATAATAAATGATTTATTTTTAAAAATTTTACCACCCTGTATCTCAAAAGTTAAGACGTTTAGGACATACGTTCATATGAAGTTTTCTTCTTAAAATGAACCCAAAAATTGCCTTTTTAAATATTGACATACAATTAGAACACTGTATAATGTTTCAAAGATAATATTTTATTTCTCGTAAACATTATTTATCGATGTCAATAAGAATCCTTTATTCATACAGGGTGTTAAAAAAATTGCTATTATTGTGTTAGAGCTAGTCCGTTCTGGCAAACTAAATAAGCCAAATATGATATAATGGGTTCGTTTTAAGAAGACTTATCTAGTAACTAATATAAAAAATATTAAATTAAACCCAGTATTTTAAAAGTTATTAAAAAAAACGATTTCCAGGGTCGTCCGTTGTGTACCTGTATCTCCGTAGGGAAGGCTCGTAGGAAGAAACTTTATGGGAACTTGTCATAATATTTTTAGGTCTTCTATTAGATTCCGAGAGATTGCCCCATATTCTGGGACACTCTGTATATACAAAATTAAAAAAAACAATTTTCTAAGTTCAATTATTTTGGACCCATTTTTTAAAATTATCCATTTTTTTAAACGAAATTACATTGCAAAATTATTGTGCAAAACTATTAAACGGATTTAAAACAAAATTTGACTCGATGATATATTATAACATAAAGTTTTATTTGGCTGAATATGGAGATTCTTAGTGAAATCTAAGGGTTCAAGAAATCTACATTTTTTGCATCGTTTTTTGGTTTATGCTATTTAGCAAAAAACGTAATATATTTTGCAATTTTTGACTGACTCTATTTTATAGGAAATTTAGTTACGAAACTTTTATCTTTCCACAATTTTTTTCTACGACCAACACTTACAAAATTTGGAAAGATATAATTAATAAAAATTGATTTTTTTTGTTCTTTTTTTACATTTTGTCTATTTAACAAATGTTCCGCATTTGAAGGGCATTTATCTTAATTCCTGTTGTATACATTTTTTGAAGGTTTTCAGCAAAAACATTCTCTAACATCCAACAACCCTTGTTTTTTACAGATAAGTCTTGGACTATCTATGTTTTGATTAAAATCGCAAATTTCTCATATAAATAAATTAATTCTGTTGATACTAAAAATAAATGTGAAATCTTTTTATTAAAACGTATCTAAAAGATTATAATTTGCTTCATTTTCGTTTGAAATCACACCTGAACTAAAATGCATTGCATATTTAAAAGTCATAACAAGGATTCTAAGTTTTTAAACCACTGCAATACATTTTTTGTTTAGGCATCATTCTCAAACAAAACTGAACAGATTTTAGACGCTTTTAGAAAACACCGAATAAAAGTGTCCCATTAAGAAAAGTGGTAATTTTAAGTCTTTTTTTCAATTCAAATAATTTTTTAAGTTTTCTTTAGGAATCTTCGAAAAAAAAACAGGATGTATATTTTACAGTAAGGACTTTTTCGCGACATACCGTTTTTAACTACTGGTTGATAGCAGTTCTTTCCCCCACCATTATAACCGTGCTTAACCCACCTATCCTCGCAAAAACACAATGGTTTACGTATGTCACGCGTGTGTCAACTTACATACTAATCGTTTAAAACACTTTTAAGTACAAATCCAAATGTAAGGTCTTTGAAGAGTTAAGAAATAAGTCGGAAAGATAAGATATAAACCAAATTTTCCATTCAATAAGATATTAGCTTTTCCCAAATCAACTGTAAAGAGTAAATCTTTTTCTCTTTGTTTAAATATAATGGTATCTACTTATTCATCCATTTGGGAATTAACTAATAAATCGAAAAATCTACAATCCAAATAGTTGTTAAACCATAGCAAAAAAAAGTTACAGGAACCAAATCAATAGAAAAGCCGCGAATCCTCCATTATTTTAATATGATATTACCATTATTAACGCTCCTTCCGACCAGTGGCGACAGCGGTGAATACTGGGTACAAAATAATGATGTAGATACTGCGTCATAACATCTTCCCCTACGTTACCGCTTCTCGCCAAAATAAACAGGTATGTTAACTGTCCCAGCAATTTTTAACGCGGTATTTCGCCAAAATTTGTTTAATTTTTTCTAAATATGATGAAAGTGACAAATATGGCTCTATTCAGTCCTTGTTGAATGACCCTGTAGTTGGCAAATTTTTACGCGTGAACGTGTTTTGATTATACTTTAGTCACCAATATTAATACTAAAATGAAAAAGAATGGCATTTTAGCTCATTAATTACCTACATTTTTCAAAGTTACTACTTCCGGCATCATAATTACTATATTATTATATGGCATTACGTCTGTCTAAAAGTATGTAATTCTGTAGTTTTTCTTGTATTATTATCATTATCGCATGTGCGTTTTAACTCCTTTTCATGCTGAAGATTATTCAATTGTCGATTGATTATATTTTCTTGTGTTAAATAATTGTCATTATTTTACCATATTTGGTAAAATTATTTATAGGAAATAAACAAAATACCTATAGCCTTACAGAACCTAAAATATAAATACAATAATTTATCAATAAAGCTAAAATTCAATAGATCATTTAGTTTTACTTCTAAAATGAAAGGCATTCTTCAGGACAATTGTATAAATTTGTTCGGCAAATTACTAACTGAAAAGGAATAGCTTCATTACTTTGTGGTTCCAAAGTAAGTAATAAAACTAATTTAATGAAATCCCTAAACATATTTAATAAAGCAATTAAAAGTGATATAGTTTACTCTTTTTATATATTTGTTCGTATGTGTCCCTAACTTAGACCAACAACATACCAACTTATAATCTGTTTATGTATTGCATTGGTTTAAAAAGTGCGAACCGCAGTTAAAAGAATTTTTTAATTGACTTAAAAAGTCGGTAACCATGGTTACTTCCTATAGTCCAGTAAATGAAGGGACAAAGCTGTATATAAATCTGTACAGTTTTCCTTTGTGGCGCAGTTCTTAGGTCTTCGGGGATGCTTTAGAGCGAAAAAAAGTTTATCAACATTAACAGGTGGGAAAGGGCTGAAAATGGCCTCTCCAGGCCCGAAAAATGAGTTTTCCGCTAATATCTGCCAAAATATGCGAATTGAAGAATTTTTGTTTTGACAAAAAATGAAGATCGCCTTGTAATCTACAAAAATGGTCCTTATAATTAAAAAAAAATCGATAGTTTTCGAGATACCGTGACCCAAAAGTCCACTTATTTCAGCTGCCGCTCTACCGCTAGAATGCCGTTATCTTAATGGATTCACATTACTCAGGCAATAATCTACATTTTTTAATTATTTAAAGTTTATCGAAATAGGAAAACCCACCCGTACCTATCATTGCATATGAGTTTGGGTCCATACTAATTTTTCTAGAATATTAAAAAAAGCAGTTAAAGTTTTTTTCACAATATTTTGAGAGTATCCCATTAATTTATTAATAATTTAAAAAAATGGCTTGTTATTAACATTTCTTTTTTATAATGAGACCTTAGCAAGTGTGTCCATCTGCACTTTTAGACGTTTAGCCACATGTATCCAGTGTGAAATGTTATGGATTTTTCGACGGCAGTTTTTGCGAAAAATATTGGTGTTGCGAAAAAAATGAAAAAGACCATTTTTGTAGATTTCGAGGTGATCTTTATTTTTTGTCTGAACAAAAATTCTCTAATATGCATATTTTGGCAGATATTCGCGAAAAACTCATTTTTGGGACTTTGGGGGGCCATTTTCAGCATGTTTCCACCTCGGAATCGTGATAAACTTTTTCTCGCTCAAAAGCATCCGCGAATACCTAAGAATTGCGCCACAAATAAAAACTGTACAGCTTTGGGTACTTTTAAGTCTTCAGTTACTGGACTAGTAGTTGTTTTTCTCAATAAAAAATGAACGGACTTTTGTGGCAAAAATATTTCCTGGATATTTAATATAATTAATTATACAGGTCCACAAAAAAAGTAATGTTTGCTGGGTGTCGGACTAAGATTTTCTGGCGTATTACCCCAAAATCACAATAATAATTTAAAAAAAAACCTTTTGACAGAAATTTTTGTCAAAATAACATTTTCGTTTATATCTCCTTTATTATTTATCTTATCAAAAATATTTATATAACTGTTATATACAGTATGTCCGCGGATGCGATTAACAAGAGGTCAAATGAACCAAAAATTGAAAGATACGAAAAAAAGTCATTCTTGATAAAAAATTCTGCTTGTCAAAAAATATGAACTACAATGAGAAAATAGATTTTAATTATACAGCGCGTCTCAAAAATGCAAAAACATAAAATCGAACAAGAGCAAACAGTCATTTTTTGGCTATTTAACGTGAAATAATGTATAAAAAACTTGCTTTAAATTTACTTCTTAACCTGATTCCAAACTTACTAAAACAAAATTTGAATTTAGGAAAAATTAAAAAATCAACATTTTTGCAGGTACACATTTTACTACTTATACTTCAATAATACCTTTACATTTCTAAACAATATTAAAAATAAATATACAATGGAAAAAATATAAAATGTAAATGAAAATGCGTACTTGCAGAAACCTTGATTTTTTTTTTTCGTAAATTCAAATTTTTTCAGTAAGTTCGGAATCAAGAGTAGAAATTAATTTGGAGCAAGTTTTTTATTTATTATTTCTTTAACGTGAGGCCAAAAAATGACTTCTTGTTCGATTTTATGTTTTTGCATTTTTGAGACAACATCATCATAAAAATCTATTTTCTCATTGTACTTTGATATTTTTTTGACAAGCAGAATTTTTAATCAAGAATGACTTTTTTTCGTATCTTTCAATTTTTGGTCCATTTGTCCTCTTGTTAACCGCATCCGCGGATATACTGTAGACAATTTAGAAAGCTCTATTTTTTGTTTTATATATTTTTTTTTGTATATAATAGTTTATGTAGTCGTAGTCCAAACATTCCGTGGTAGCAGGTTTCTGCCGATAATTGTACCGTATCGGTTTTTTGGGTTTTTCTCGATTTTTTACTGTTTGACCCCCGATTTTAGCTTCAGATTTGTGTTCAGCACACACCACTTTTTTTTGTGCACCTGTGTTATTCGAGTTATAATAACGTCCTAATGTCACAATTTTAGAAAATACTGTTTTTTTTTTAATTTTTTTGACAACGTTCTTATTTAGTCATTTTGTTTGTTACTGGTATATTGTCAGATACTATAAAATAGTCTATAAAAAACCGACATCCATTTAAAAAAATTTCTGATTCTCTATATCCCACCATCTGGATAATCCAGACATTTTTATATGTTAACTGAATGTATTCTTATGACTATATTATATGTTTTTTAACTCTTTAAAATTATTAATAATATGAGCTGTTTTGACAGAAAAAAAATCAGTAATCTTCGATCTTTAGGACTTTATTGTTTCTTAAAACTTTGTTGCATTTAAATACTCTTAGGTTGGTACGAAAGAAGCTTTTGTATAGCAAAATAACTGCTAAGTTCGGCAAATATTAAAACAAAAATTCAAACATTTTTAAATGAAACCACAGTTGATTACAATTGTCGTTGAATATCCCAAAACAATTTAGGACGTTTAGACGAAAAATACATGTTCAGTGTGATAATAGGTTTTTATTTTTTTTTTCAGGTATGAAATTATCCGTTCTTCTACCCACCATTTTGGTGGCATGTGCCATATATGCAGAAGCATACTCAACAAGTGATAGAAGACAAGCTGCAAAATTACGTAAGTACCAAAGTTCTATGTTAGAACCAATAAATAAGATATTCCAGTATGAAAATGTTAATTTTATATCGTATAATTTATATATTATTTGTTTTCGAAGTAAAAATGTGTTGCATAGTTTTTTGTAAGTCATTTTGTAAAGCTTTTAATAGCAAACTGTGCAAACTTAAATAAAATGTTTTAAATTTTTGTTAATTACAAAATTTTGTTACATGATTTGTAAAAATCAACAATATTGTACTCGTGTACTCTTCTTAAAAGTGTATCTACACTTTTAAGAAGAATAGAAAAGTAAAAAATATATACAGTATATTTTTTTAATATAAAATTACTTGGTACCTCCCTTTATGGGGCTTCCCTTATAGTTTTTTTTGTAACCTATTTGATTAAGGTAATGTTGTATTAAGTTGATTTATTTTTTATTGACAATTTTTTTTAATAATACGTTTGTTTAGAAAACATTTTTGAGTGGAGGTAAAAATAAGGAAAGACATTAAAAAATATTTGTTTACCATATTTTCTTTTACTGTCTATTGTATATCAATTATGTTTCAGAAAAAAGACAGGCGACAAACGCAGATCAAATGGTACAAAATATTCTGGAATGGCTGCAGACTGTATACGCTCAAAACAGTAGGAGAAGTAAGTCTAAATATTTCAATTATTAATTATATTGGGGTTCTAAATTATTTTTATCTGTAATATCAAAAATCCCATTAAAATTTAGGTACATGTTTCACTTAGTTGCATATGTCACCATATATGAGGTCCCAATTGTCAGCTTTGAATTTGTTTCACCCATATATAAATAATAGCATATTTGATTTAAAAATTAGAGTGATTCTTGGTGACCCATTAAAAAAATCTCTTAAGACCGTGGACAGATTAACATAAAATCCGGACCACACACAACAGCACGTAGTGTTTAACTTCGCTGATCTAACCTGAAGCAGTATTTGAATTAGGCAAAATTCATTTATGCTCTACTGTACCTCTGGACCCTGTAAGATTCGAACTGACTCCACGCCAGATAAATTTTTTAAATTCTGTTGTGTTGTTTTTGGAGCTAAATATACAAGGTGTCCAAAAATTTTATGATTTTTTGACGTCGGATAGGTAGATTTAGGACAATTTAGTTATTCTTAGAATTACTTCGTTTAGCCAATAGAAAGCGTCAAAAATCTGGTTATCTAAAAATAAGCACAATTTTACTCATATTTACCGCTAATTTTTTAAAATTGTTTTTAAAAATAGCGAAAACTCTAATTAATATTCTTATTTTGTAATTTTTTATGCAGTGTCCAAAAAATAGTGTACAAAATTTGATAAAAGACGTTTGACGTTAAAGTGAGTCGATTTAAGTCAACTTTGTTATATTTAAAATTGCTTAGTTTAGAAAGGGAGTCAAAATTAAGAAATTATATTTTTTCCTTAATATTTTAACAACGTGGTAATTGAGTTTATTAGTTTTGGTATTTAGTTAGATACAATACAATAACGTGACGTCATCATTAAAATTTTTTTTTAGGAATTTGTTGACTTGTAAACATCAATTCAGTTTAAAAAAATCTTCCTTAATATTCGTGAGACTTTAGATGGAAGCCAATTTCATTCAATTCTTTATAGGTGTATTCAGCAGACTGGCGATCATGTTGCACATTTTCTTAAGTATTATTTTTTTGGATTATGGAAATGACAATTTTTTTTTCAGGTAAAACGGCTTATCCTATGAAAAGTGTTTAAAACTTAAAAACGATTAGATATATAATACATCCAGTAACCAAATAAAAATATCTGGGTTGTTAAAATTTTCTGGATATAAGAAAGTCAGAAGACATATTGTTCCGTAACACTCGTATAAAAACACAGATCCTCGTTTTACACATTTTTATTAGCAATCAGTCCCACAAACGTTTCTATGGTAACAACAATGCAATGTAACTATACCAACGGTTAAGACGTCAATGCCAAAAACTCAATGCTTCGAAAGTCGATTTTACACTGGCTCATGTGGAGTTTCCTTTCGCCTTTTATAGTGATGTGGACAAGAATGAAAAACTCTGGAATTAGCTGGAAGATTTCTTTTAATACAGGATGCAAGAACATTACAAAATGAATGACTTCCCCGCCCTCAGGATACTTCACAATGGCCCTCGGAGTGGGGAAAAACTAACAAATATTTTTAAAC
The DNA here is from genome assembly GCA_019359885.1 of Listronotus oregonensis. NCBI lineage: Eukaryota > Metazoa > Arthropoda > Insecta > Coleoptera > Curculionidae > Listronotus > Listronotus oregonensis. Next base: position 49,894 of record JAHBCN010003071.1, on the reverse strand, counting down.
TTGGTAACAATATTAAAACCAACTAAAAAACAAAATTTTATAATGACTGACTATATAGCAAAAACCAATAGAATCCTATAGCAATATTTCTTAAAATTTTTGATGCTCTACCGGCTAAACAAAATGTTACAGAAAAACCAAGCCAAACTCAAGAAGTCGATTATCAAATTTTCCTAATGTATTTTTTGGATATTTTAAATAAAAATTTTATCAAGAAGAATCTGTTAGCTAGAAATATCTCCTTGATTTTAAACTATCATTTAAAAAGGACAAATATATAAAAAAAATTGGTCATTTTTAAATTGACAGATCACCTATTAAAATCCTCTTTTTTGGCACCAAAATGCTTTATTTAAATTGTTTAGGTCTAACTTATCGAAACCTAACTTAATCTTGCAATAATTTTATTTAGTTGTGCTTTTTAGTATTTTTGGGTAGAAACATTTATATTGGAAAATCTTATTAAAAACAAAATCAATTCTACTGATCCAAGTGTGTTCGTTTTAAGCGTTTTTGACGTGCTAAATATGTCCACCCTGAATTTTCCTTCACAAAGATAATAAAAGTAAATCATATATTCAAGAGCAGCCACTTCTAAAGGGTGTACGTCGATTCTGTGGCTGCATCGGAATAATATTTTGTCTTGACGTACTCACTTCATTGTATATTTTACCTTCTTAAACAATATAATCTCAACATCTAAGAACCTTATTAAATTACCCACGCCAAAAGTACCCAAAAATAATACACATATTGTCTTCAATGCAAGCTTGAATGTTTTCATTTACCTAATGACATAGTAGGTTCACATACACCTTGCTTATGTACCATTGTCTAAAATGCCTCTTTAATTATATTACTGCACATACACAGACAAATTAGTATGATTATTCCATTTATATTCCTTTAACCTTTTACTAAATTATAAAAATCAACGGTTAATCTAAGCAATTGTTAGAGAAAATTCTTCATGCCATTGAATAAAACATTTTTGTAAAATTTTACAATGGATTTTTACGTAAATAATGTCACGATAGATTTAGCTTCGCATCAATGGTCAACAGTTATTAGCAAAAGCATCGTTTTGCATTAATTTTAGATAAATGAAAGTAATTTATTGAATTACAATGTCAATGATTTTTGACGTGATGCGTGGCTACCAATAAAACAAATTATAATCATTTAGCATCTTTTTTCTCTTACATACATATATTACTTAAAAAAAAGTTTTTAGTCAGGTCCTTGTAACAGGAACCAGATGTTTCTTCTGAGGCCGTATCTTCGGCCTTTCCCTATGAACACGGTTTTATCAGCTTTCTGTTTAAAGCCAGGGAACCTTTTTCCTATAAAAGCGGTTCTGTCCGCCTCCTGTTTGGATTCAGAAATCCCTTCCTAAGCACCTGTTTGTTCAGGATGGATTAGCCCTTCCTCGTGAAACAGGCGCCTGTGACTTCAGGGGCACCTTTCGAAACGAATTCAACCGTTTCGGTCGGCGCACCTTTGTCTGCTTGTGACCTTGGAAGGCACCTCTCGAAACAGATTTATCTGTTTCGGTCAGCGCATTTTGGTCACTTTTTTCCTATAAAAGCGGTCCTGTCCGTTTTCTGTTTGGAGCTAGGGAAGTAATAGTCCACCACGGCAGAGCCCCGCATTACTGCAGTAAGGCCAGATACTGCGAGAGGTCGCCCTGTATCTCAGAAGCACCGTTGGAGACACCTGTTTATGGAACAGGAGGTCATTTACTCATCAGCACGGTATGCTAACACCTTGAGTTAAGCCTTGTGTTCGTTTTAGCTTCGGATCCCGTTCCATACGCTAGCAACAGGAGTTGCCGATAACCAGCAACTCTAGCGGATGTTACAATTGTTAACTTAGATCTATAATAGAGATTTATAAAATATTGTATATTATTCTCTCATTTCAGTACGACAGGGTACCCTTCGAGAATATCTTCCTCCAGCTAACACTGAAAAACCACGCCCGTTCCACCCTGGATACCCTCCATCAGGAGTTTTTCCCGAACCTCCATTTCCCTTCCCCACTAATCCCGCCACAGGAGGGGTAACAGCACCCGAGGGATTTACACCAGGAGAAGAAAATCTTTTACCACCTGAACAAGGTCCAAAGGGTGGAGAAAATGGGTATGTCCAACCAGAACCACAGCCTGGATTTACTTTACCAACACGTGGTAAGTTATTATATATAAAAAACGTTCTTTTTTTTCTAAGAAACAATTTTGAATTACGCTTAATATACAAAAAAAGCCTAAGTAAGAACTAGGAAAGAAGTCGTTCGTATTTCCCTTACTAATTTTCTTGCTTATGGAAAATTGCTTTATGTTTAAGTATAATATCAACATTAAAACGTTGCAAATTCTAAATTTAAACAATTACAGTACCATCTGGCGAACCAACTACATCATACCCAACACCTCAAGAAGGCGAAAAACCATCAGAACGGCCAGAAGGTTTTCCTGCTGGAACCACAACATTCCAACCCGAATATCCTTCCATTCAACCAGGCTACACCACTGCTGAGCCCGGTATAATATCCAGCCAACCAACATTGCCCAGTGAACAACCGGGACCATTTCCAACTCATCCAGCCGGTGTACCAGAGGTAGGACCATCTGTAACAACTACCTTGCAGCCTGGCTACCCAACTACTGCACAGCCTGAGCAACCTGGTCAAAATGGGTTTACTGAAACAACTCCGGGTGTTCTACAAACCAGCCCAGATGGTGGACTACCTAAGGAATTTACTTCTGGTAAAACATGCCATAATACGTACAATACGAAAAATGAAATATAAAGCAAATTATATAAAACCAACTTTAAAATTGTTAAGTGAAACCAAAATAAATAATACATATTTTATTTTAATTCTTAACATAAATGAACATATAGTTTTGCTAAAAACATGTTCCTATTGGTACAGAAGATGCATCGGATTTTAAATTTATCAATATTTTTTTTAGGAGTCCAACCCTCACAAGAGGGAACAACAGGCTATCCCACACCAGGTCAGCCTCAGCCTTCTACTACTTTGGAACCGGAGGCTGGTGTACCAAGCTTAGTACCTACTGGTCCAGGTAATAGCAATGCATATTTTAAAAGATCCAGCATATTCCACTAGTTTTATTTAATTAAAAACAATTTTTCGGTAGTACAAAACTCTGTCACTAATGGCACAAGAATTATGCTCTTGTCACACGCAAGAAACCTTATACATGTAGAGTAACTAGAAGAATCTTATATACACTGTCAACAAGAAACCAGAGCTACAAACAATTCAAAAAATCATAAATTATAATATAGTAAAATATGTAAAAAAAATGTATCTGACATGAGGTTACTATTTTACTAAGATTTTTCTGCATTGACAACCCTTATTTCTTTACAGGATCAACTGAAGCTCCTAGCAGCTCTTTCGATCTTCAGAATGTGAATAATATTACTCCACCAAAGCCTAGTGAGCAACCTGAACCTGCAGCTTCTGAACCCACAGCATCTGAAGGACCCGGAGAAAGTGGACTTGGATCGACCGTGTTACCTGCTTCAACTTTGCTTCCAAGTGGGTTTACTACATCAACAACAAGTGCACCTAGTGAAAGCGAAAAACCAGAAGGAACACCTGAAGGTGCTGAAAGTGAAGGTTCTGGAACAACGTTGAGTCCTGAGGTAAACACCATACCTGGAACAGGAAAAGCTGAACCCTCAGGAGTTGATGAAGAAGACTTGAAACATCCACCCCATATTCACGCAATCGATGTCCAGTGTAGCAAAGAAATGATGACTATAAACATTGAGTTTAACAGAGTATTTAATGGAGTTATTTACTCTAAAGGGTTCTACAATAACCCTGAGTGTAGGTATGTTCAAGAGAATTCTGGACAGACAAAATATACATTCACAGTGAATTTAGCGATGTGTGGAACAGAATTTGTAAATGCATTCGACACCCAAAATCAGTCTTATTTGGAAAATATTTTGGTACTGCAAAATGAAGTAGGAATCCAAGAAGTTTGGGATACTGTCAGATCGGTTAGATGCCTCTGGGAAGGCAATATTAAAGATACCCTAAGTGTGGCTTTTAGCATTGGCATGTTAAGCCAAGAAATTGTAACCTTTAGTGGTGATACTGCCATGGCTAAATTAGACGTTGTGCTTGGACGTGGACCATTTGGTGAACCCGCAAATGGTTTGGTAAAAATTGGTGAACAGATGACCTTAGTTGTATCCGTCAGTGGAGACCCAGGCTTTGACCTTCAAGTAAAAGATTGTAAAGCCATTGATTCTGAGGGTAAAAATTCCATAGCTCTTACAGACGAGGATGGATGTATTTTAAAACCAAAACTTTTTGGCGCTTTCCAAAAAACCAAGGAAACAGGCAATACAGGGGCTTCAATAATTGCTTACGCTTACTTCAACGCATTCAAATTTCCTGACGAGATGGACCTGATGGTTGAATGTAACATTGAGTTATGCAAAACTGATTGTGATATGTGCTCAAAGGATAATCAACAGTTGGAACCTTCTAGAAGACGTCGACGAGATGTTTCTAGCAACAGCACTTTAGCCGATGGTGTGTTAATGGGAAAACACTTGAGGGTAATTTTACCCCAGGATCTTAATGAAAAAACTGCCTTAGAAGTTGTCACATTAGATCACATATGCATGTCTCTTCAGAATTTTGTGTTCCTAACAGCTGTTTTAGTCTCTCTTTTGGTAGTAAGCAGCTTTACTAGCTTATGTCTTTGGCTTAAAAGAGGGGAAAGAAAATACCTAAAGTATTAAATAGGTTTAAGGTTATATTTTTATATTAATAAATTATTTTTATTAGATGTACGAGATCAAATTTAGAGACCGTTCAGTAGTTTAGTTTATTTATAATATTTAATATTTTTTTTAGTTTTTACAAATTCTAATCCTCCTAAAATAGTTTTTTGAATGTACAGATATTAAGAAAGCAAGATTTATTACATTTTAAACAATACGCAAAGAGAAAATCGTTTAATGGGTTAATATCTGCTCTGTATACCGGTGTATCTCAGAAGTTGTTTCTCGCTGTAAAATGTTTACTCTTTAAAATAAATAAATGAAATTTTATATATCGATATTTGTTATAAATACGCATTGTTTGACTTATTTATTTAATTCGTATCACTTCGGTTTAACCGAAGACTAGTAATTACAAATTTTAAATGACAATGAAAGACGATTAGATCCGTGGCTACTTAATTTAAAATTAACCGTTTGGCATTCTAGATTGGAATGTAAAAGACTAAATTAAAAATTCACATACACATACGATGCAGAATGTCATATCCTACGAAAATAAGAGGAAATTTACGGGTACGATCAAACCGGAATGATACGAAACAAGTGAATAGGTCAAACAATGCACATTTATATAAAATGCTGACATTTTAAAATGAAAAGGTTACAAAAAGGAACGACCTCTGAAAAACACCGGGCGATTTCTCAAAAACTTAGCAACGGAAAATTTTGAAAATTTGGTAGTTTACTAATATCGATGAGAGCAACTCGTCTAAAATATTTTTAAGATGGTGGCACTTCCGGTTGTACAGGAAGTCGATGCTAAGTTCCTTATTTTTAATGCATCACCCCATATATTATTGCATTTTTGGATTCCTCAGAAAATTCTAGATATATTTTGTGTATAATATGCTATACCTAAGTCTAACCGTTTTCGACATATCTTGAGTTTTATATCAAAAATGACGTTTGCAGACCCCAAAATAAGGAGAAAATTTTCCTATACGGCATACTCTATTATTTAATTTGAGTTGAATTCCTTGTGAAAAGAGGCCCAATTTTGTATATTGAGTTGATATTTTGGGTGTAAATTTATACAGGGTGACTAAAAATTAAGTACAAAAATTAACTGATAAAAAACGTAAAAAGTCAATTTTTTCAAATGAAAACCCCCTACTTTTATACTTTTATCGTATTAGGCATTAAAAAATAACTTTCTATTAAGTGGTCTATTCCGAAAATGTATAGTTTTCGAAATAATTGACAATTTAACATTTTGTATTGTAAAAGTGCTATACGGCTTTTTAATTCTGTTATTAGTGGGCCATGACGGCGGGACGTGGCCCCAAAAAGATAATCGGACGTAGAAACGTCCCTATTTAGATTTGACAATTAGTTGTTATTCGATATCAATAAGTCCGGGTCGTTTAAACTACACGCACGAAGATTATTTAAATTTGTTTATTATCTACGGTGAATGTAACAATTACGGCACTGTTAAAGCAAAAACTAATAAAAAAATATTTATACCAGCAATAACCATGCATTAAAAAAAAACAATTATTTTAGTAAATGTTCAAAATGTTTAAAATAATCTTCGTGCGTGTAGTTTAAACGACCCGGCATAATTGATATCTAATAACAACTAATTTTCAAATCTAAATAGGGACGTTTCTACGTCCGATTGTCTTTTTTTGGCCGCGTCCCGCCGTCATGGCCCACTAATAACAAAATTAAAGAGCCGTATAGCACTTTTACAATACAAAATGTTAAATTGTCGATTATTTCGAATACTATACATTTTCGAAATAGACCACTTAATACAATTATACCTTATTTTTTAATGCTTAATACGATAAAAATATAAAAGTAGGAGGTTTCTATTTGAAAAAAATTGACTTTTTACGTTTTTAATCAGTTAATTTTTGTACTTAATTTTTAGTCACCCTGTATAAATTAACACCCAAAATATTCACGCAATATACAAAATTGGGCCTCTTTTCCAAGGAATTCAACTCAAATTAAATAATAGAGTATGCCGTATAGGAAAATTTTCTCCTTATTTTGAAGTCTGCAAACGTCATTTTTGATATAAAATTCAAGATATGTCGAAAACGGTTAGACTTAGGTATAGCATATTATACATGAAATATATCTAGAATTTTCTGAGGAATCCAAAAATGCAATAACATATAGGATGTTCCATTAAAAATTAGGAAGTTAGCATCGACTTCTGGTACAACCGGAAATGTCACCATCTTGAAAATATATTAGACGAGTTGCTCTCATCGATATTAGATAACTACCAAATTTTTAAAAATTTCCGCTGCTTAGTTTTTGAGAAATCGACCGCGTCGGTTCGTCGTGGGACACCCTGTATATTTGATCTCGTACATTACTGGTAGTATAGAATCCACACGTTCAGACAAATTTAAGCAATCTGTACATAATAACGAGAACTGCAAAAAAAAATTATTTTGAGACTTAGGACGAGAGCCGGCGGCTGAAATCTGTTTTTGTTTTTTTTTAATAGAGCTTAATTTTCATGAATATTGTATGATAGTAGAATAGATTACAGCGGGGTTGCCTGGCAAAACGTAGCCGCAACTACTTTAATTTAATATACTGGGTGATCCAGAAGCATGGCTTACTCTCTTTTTATCTGCAGTGTTTAGGATCCAAAAATAAAACTTGGTGATATCATAATACGCCAAATTTTAGGTTTTTTGACTTTAAAATTCAAAGCTGTCACAATTTGAGATATGGGGTACTGTTAAACGCAGTATGTTTCCAGAAATACAAAAACATAAAAATATACGTGTGTCTTATTTAAAAATGAGGCCGTTTCGGTAAAAGGGAAGTCATGGGAAGCCCCGTTACTTATCAAAAATGTGTTGTAGTTAAATATGTCAGGTAACCCTGCTGTTATTCATTTTACTATTATGTATCATTTATAAAAATAAAGTTTTATTAAAAAAAGATACCTGCAAATTCAAGCGACCGGATCTTAGACTATTATTAATCAAATTTTGCATTAAAATTAAATGTGTTTATACGCAATATGCACTAATTTTTTAAAAGGATTATGTGCAGTAAATGCAACTATTGTGGATTTATAACTACAAAAACTAAATAACGTGCCCTGCCAGTTTCAGTTCCATGGATTTATATTCTTTATTTATAAATAAAATGAAGTCTTTAAGCTCGTATCGGACTGAACATGGATGGTTGCCATTAGTTTTTTTCTTAAGACTTACAGAGGAAAGTCATCTGCCTGATTCCAGTGATTAATCTTCTGGACTGTTATATTCTTTCCACTATAATTAATTTTTTATCATAAATTTTTTGGGACGCTTTACACAAATTTATTACGTATATTACTGATTTGTATTAATAATTATGGTATAAAATATAGAACACCCGTGCTTAGTTGTGGTACTGTCAAAAAGAAAAATCGGATTTAGGCGTAAACCAATTATAACCAAAAGAAATTCGTATTTACCACATCATTTAAGCTATTATGGCTGACTTTTTATGACGTTTTATTCATAAAATTAAAGTCAAAGTTAATACTAAGTCCTGTCATTTAAAAGCATCTATAACCGCGGTATTTTCAGAAGTTTGCCTAAATTCAATGAAAGTTTCTACTACCCCATAAGAAAAAAAATATTACCAACTGGCTGAAACTTTGCTAACCGCTTCATTTTGACGTATCCTATAACTTTTTTAACAAAAAAAAATCGAAGAAACGCCGTTTTCGAGTTTTCAGCCCGCGAACATATCGATAGGATGATGCGTTGAAAATTTTTAACCAACCATTTCGCACGCACACACTCTTTCACGTGTTCTTCAGAAAGATAATCGTGGCCGTTGGATCCGTAAGGTGATCGCCATGTTGTCTTAGGGATTGAAATAGCTTTATCCTGTTATTTTTTAGACTGGTATCTTTTGCTTGCTTCATTAGTGCAGCGCTGCAAAGTCAGCGATATGAGCGATAAGTCGTTTCAAAAAATATAAATATTTTTTTAGTGGAGAGATTCTTTGGATTTCTCCAGAATATCTCCAAATGTGGATACTGCGCCTAAGTTCTGTTTCGTCCATGTAAACCTTGTAAAATAAATATGCGATTAGAATGGAAAACGTGGGTTATATCACCTTAGAAAAATGACTCTACACAATTCTATTGGTAAGCTTATATCACAGTAAAAATTCTACCGTGACTTTGTAAAGTATTACGAAGAGACCACAGTGACATGCGCTATCCCTGTTCAGTCAATACTGCTGTATAAATATTAAAACAATAGTTTTAAGTGTAAAATTTTGTACAGTTAATTACAAAAAATGTGTAAATAAAATTTTGTAAGAAAAATTGTGTTTTTGTATTTTCCAAAACAGAAATTATATTTAAATAAAATATTCTAATATAAATAAAAAAATAAATAAATTAAATTAAAAGAAAATACTCATGTAATGTGCTAATAACAATAGTCAATATTTTAATAGGATACCTGAGTAACCTATAGAGCAGTTCCCTGGCAGTGGAACAAGTATGCGAGAGAGAAAAAGAAATAGCAGTATAACCTTTCTCTCTCGCTCCACGTGCCTGACCGGTCGACGGCATGGGGTATGCAACTAGGTAATAAAATAATTAAAAATTACATTGTTTGCTTTTTTGTATACAAAACTAAAGTATTCTTCACTATCTCAGATTCCTCTTTGGTTCCGATAAATTTTCATTATTATATAACGAATCTATAATTTTTTTTCCCATTAATGTTTCACAATGATGAAGATTTGTCATATAATGCTTGGGCGAGATTTGCATCCTTGACTTGTTCAGCTGGTTCTTTAATTTCACAATCACTAAAACAGAATAATATTTCTTTTAATTATGTATATATTTTATCGCAAATAGGTAATAATAATTCTAATAGAACCATATTTACTACGTTTAATTAAAGGATCTCTCTCCAGATAGAAATCTAAACAAGTTGGTATATCCCACTGAAATCTCCATTAATTCTTCAAACACCCGGGAAAAACTTTTCCAGAATAGAAAAATTAATCCAACCCCAAACCCTTTTTTAAAAGATTGGATTAAGTAAGCTTAAGTTAGGCCAATTGCACTTCACGAAATAAACGGGTTTAATCCAGCCCCTTTTTGCGTCTAACTTCACTCTGGTTTAAACCCGTAAGTTATGTCAAAGATCAGCTGGCCAACATTTTTTAAATAATCCCAAAGAATTTTGTTTCCTCTTCACCCCAGGTATTTTGTTTATTTTTATCTTTTTTAGATAAAGCTTTAACCAAACTTTTGAGACCATGAAAGTTTTAAGAACTATCAATTTTAAACATTTGTTATGCGCATCCCGCTAAATATAAGGTATCTTCAAAATAGGTGGATGAAATTTAAGATTTCAAAAATTAGCTGCTGGATTTTCTATCCGGTTAGTGCTCCCAAAATTAACAAAGTAATTGTTATTTTTTACTCTGTATATCAGACCAAAGTACACCTTTCAGAATATAAACCTAAATAATAAGTGAATAATTTTTTTTTTTCCATACAATAGGCCTGCTTCCAAAATAAATCTAAAACTAATCGGGGAATCAGGTATTATCATTTAGTCAGGTGCCCGGGTTTTCCCAAAATGGACAGCCAATAAGTTGTGTGAATAGTTTGTTTTGGAAAATCGCTATTCAAATTCTAAACCTTAAAACTGACCTAAAATAATGCCCCGTCGTTGTTTATTGTGGGTTCGACAGCGAGATAGATAATAGTTTGACATCCTTGTTTTGGAGTCTTTAAAGGCCAGACCCACGGCCATGTTGAAAATTTGGTCAGGCGGATTTCTGTAACGGTAAATTATTGAGATGGCCTGTATCTCGCACTAAACCAGGACTGACGGAATTGCAGGTTATCTTGGTATCTAAAAAATTTAAAAAACCTATTATAAAAATTCGTAATAGGTAATAAAATTTTGCCTGTCGTTTCTGGATTAAATAAAGATATACAATATCAAAATTTTGTTGCAGCAACTTTCCCAGTGCTGTTAGAGTGCAGTAGAGTCAGCCTTGCCGCTAGGCTGTGTTAAAGGCGGTTAGGAAGTGAAAGCGCAATAAGTCTACCATCTTTCTTTCTTTCTATGTGTGCTGATTGATTAGTAGTGTGGGGTACACATATTTATATATACAGGGTGATTCTTAAGTTGAGGCTTTTTTAACTGTGTATAAAACTCGTTAAAATAAGCAACTTTTTTAAATATTTTTTTTTAAGAACCGAAAAATAACAAAGCTACCTAAATTTATTTAAAAATGTGTCCTATGCGGACCTGGGCATAAAGGAAAATTTATTTGTTACTTACGTTTGTTTTTTCCCTTTGGGTTAATCACGCATTATGAATCAGTCTCTTTACTTTTCCCGGACGAACGATTTACCAATCATAAATCATTGTTAAATCGCGAAAATGGCACAATATGAAAACCGTGAATACTTGGATATTTTGCTCATTTATGGAAAGGGGTCAATTTGAGGCTGCTGTTTGAGATTGTAGATTGTATTTTTAAATTTTTAGGTTTAGGAATATTATGTATGACCAAACCGGCAGATTAAAAAAATAGGCAAACTGTCGAAACTTTTGAAAAAACCCGGGTATTTAAAATGCAAATATTTACTAAAAAGCAACATCTTATCTACCCAACTTTGGTTCACACGTTGTCGTCGTGGTTTTGGGGCCCCGTAGGATCTTTTTCGCTAGAGTTGCTGGTTATCGGGAACTCTTTGGCCCCCCCTATGGAACGGGATCCTAAAACTAAGATGAACACAAGGCTTAACTCAAGGTGTTAGCATACCGTGCTGATGAGTGTATGACATCCTGTGCCTTAAACAGGTGTCTCCAGCAGTGCCTCTGAGATACTGAGCGACCTCTCAGATTATTTTCCTTACTGTGGTAATGCGGGGGCTCTGCCGTGGTGGACTGTTACTTCCCTGGCTCAAACAGAACCGCTTTTATAGAAAAAAGTGACAAGGTGGGCTGACCGAAACGGATAGATCCTGTGACAAGGACCTGATAACTACCCACGTCATTAGACCGGGGGGGAGGGCATGACGGATCTAATCTTTCTCGTCATACTCTCCGGGGAAAAAGGGACCCAGAACCATCAGAACACATTGTGCTCGTATCCGGTAGCGACACGAGTAAGAGGAGATGTAAAAACTCTCTCTCAATCTGGCATCGGAAAATTTATTAGAAGTCCGATCCCATTAGAAATATAAAAGGTGTGAGCCACAATAGACCGAGCGGTCGCAGTGGAGGGGTAAAAGTCCCCTCACTTTAAACCTACCTACCTACCTAATATCTTATCTAAAATACTTACTTTTTAACAGCGATGCCAAATATTTGTAAACTACCGTAAGTGCTAATTTACTTTGAGCATATGCGTCTTTTTCGTTAAAATTTTTTTCCCTGTTGAGTCGTCAAGTTTTAATTTTCCATTAAAATGGGCCATTGCCCGAAACATTGATAATTCTTCCATTTTCCGATTTGTTCAAAGTGGTAATAAAAGATGAGTTAATAGAAATGGCCCTAAAAAATGCTTAGTAATATTTATCAGGGCCCGGGGGAAGGTAAATTGCGGAAAAAAAATAAAATAGATTGATCACGAAAAGGGAAATCCATGTTAATTGTGGGAGGCCGCCCTTTAGGTAGGAGGTAAGCTGCGGAAAAGCAATGATATATTTATATTCAGATATTTAAATGACAGTCCTTTTACGATAAAAAAAAAATTTTATTTACAATACAGTACTAGTACAGCTATATAAAAAACTATCCGAAAAAATGTGGGAAATCTCCCGGATATGAAAAAAACACGTGAAAAAAATACTACAAGTTCATATGAACTTTTTTCGTATAGGCCCTTCTTCGAAGATATTGGTTCCCAAAGAGCTGCAATGGAATCAAGTTTTTTAGACATAATTATTGAACTACCAGGTATATTCCCATTTTATTTTTAAAAGATGTGATACCAAGTAAGGCTCTTCAGATTACTACTAAATTACTTTCAGCTGCAGGGGCGTACCAGCTGTGAAACTCACGACATCCTTTTCTACGCCTTGTATTGATAAGAACTTTGGACAACGTTTTTTACAAAATTTTAACTATTTAATAAAAATACTTTTTATTCATGTCGCTAATCCAAACCGTTTTCGAAAAAACGTCACTTTATTACATCATGTATTTGACGTATTTCGATGAAAGATACATCTTTGTTCCTATCAAATGTACAATTCAAGTTTTTACAAGCAAAAGATTTTTTTTTGTTTTTACGTGTTCTGTAGACCCTCAGGAACATTCATCACTACTAACATCTGTTTTGCAATGAAAAATGAAAAAAATTAGGGTAAAAATTTCACTTCGGAAATCGTCTCTCGGGGTTTTTGGGGTCGCTGATTACGAATTCCATCAAAATCTAGGAGTGACAGAAATGAAAACATTTTGAAAATTTAAAAATTTGTCACGGGAATCATTTCTTAGGGGTTTTTGGGATTGCTGATTACAAATCCGCGGAAGAAATAATAGCAGAAGATGAAGAGGATCCACCCAATACTGCATCAGCAATGTTCGAAAACGATTCTGATCACGATTGATTTCAATTATATTTGTAGATTGCTCATTTTACGTACCAGTTTTTGTTTAATTTCAAAAAACTGGTACATAAATGAGTTTACAATCTACAAATATAAAAGAAAACTTGAAAGTTTTATTACACTCGAAGAAACAAGAGGACTATGTTAGGTGAGTGGAACACCCCCTCTAAACATTCAGATCAGATTACATGTAATTATTTTTTAAAACTTATCTACTTTATACCAAAATTCGCGCGCATATTATTATTAAACTTTGTGGTAACTGGACTTCGAATTCGTAATCAGCGATCCCGAAAAACCCCGAAAGACGATTTCAGAAGTAAAATTTTAAATTTAAAATTTCTCCATTTCTGTAACACCTAGGGGTGGTTTTATTGGGGTGCAACCACCCTTACTCGATTTTGTACCGCGGATCAGCGACCCTGAAAACCCTCGAAAGACCATTCCGACGTGAAATTTTGAATTTTTAAAATATTTCATCAGTTTTACTATTGGAGATTATTTGGGGGTGAGAAAACTACCCTCATTTTTTCATTTTTCATTGCAAGGCAGATGTTAGTGGTGACGAATGTTCCTGAGGGTTTACAGAATACGTACAAACAAAAAATTTTAAAATCGGAGCTGTTTATCAACTTTTCTAAATTTTACAGTATTTTCCGGCATATTTACTGGGCTATAAGTAGTAGACAATTTCTAAAGACTTGTACGAAACCTAAGTACATACTAGGTCCCATGTTTGCTGGGCTTTGAGAGGTTTCACAGGGAATAATAATCGGATGTGGTAGGTACTCGAAGAATTTAAATCTTAAAAAACAAACAGTTCATTTGACCAGAATTAAAATTAAGTTCATAAAATAAAGATGATCATTGTTTATATAAAATAAGATGATATATTAATTTATTTACCTAAATAATTAATTACCAAAGTGAGTTCATTTCCGTCAACAGTTTTTTTATAGGGTTGGTAAATAATTCCGGCATTGTTTATAAGCACATCAATTTTTTCAAACTCGGATTTAATTTCGTCCACAAAGTTTCTAATACTTGATATTTCGGATATATCCAATAATTTTACTGTTATTTTTGCCTTTTTATCGAATTCCTGTATCGCTTCCATTGCTCGTTTACCTTTTCGGCATTTCTTACTGCAAGAATAACATGAGCACCTAAAATGTATTTAAAAAAATATGAAAATAATAATTAAATAGAGAAAATACCTAGTGTGTATTAGACATTATAAATTATTTATGTTATTATAATCCTTAAATTTAATAAAAATTGTAAAAAATATATGAACATTGATTGTGGCCGTGTGCACTAAGAATGTATGAAATAAAGAAACTTTGTATTTCATGCAAAATTTTATTAAAATTAGTATCCTAGCAAAGCGCTTTCGGTAATAACCATCATCAGTGCTATTCGTCAAGCAGGAGTTACAGCATTTGGAGCGTACTTATGTAAACAGGACATCGATAAACTATCACATTATTAAATTAAAATTAAAAAGTAATATTGAGAATAAAACCCCACATTTTCACCTTCAAAAGGGTAAATTTTAAAATTTAAGCCACACTATAATATCATTTTGTTGGAATCACATGTTCGTCTCTCCAACAAAATGGTATCATAGTGTGGTTTAAATTTTAAAATTCATCCTTTCTAAAGTGAAAATGTGAGATTTTATTTACAATTTTACTTTTTAATTTTAATTTAATAATGTGATAGTTTTCGATGTCCTGTTTATATACGCTCAAAGTAACTCCTGACGAATATTACGATGATGGTTTTACCGAAGCGCTTTCTAAATACCAATTTTGAAATTTTGCACAAAATACAAAGTTTCCTCAATTCCAAACAAATATATGCGGTAATATTTAAGAAATAGTTATTTATGCACCAAAGGGCGTTTATTTAAATATACAGTTTGAATTATAGATATTAATATGACATCGTCAATAATCTTTTTAAATAAAACTTCTGTATATTATTGTATTTTTTTAATTTTATACAATATTTTTGTGGGTATTATTCATATTTAACTAATAAGGAATGTAGCTGATTACACGTGTTCCAAATAAAGAAAATACAGAAAACTTAGTATTAACGAGTATTTACTGCAAAGTAAATATCATAACCAAAGACGTTTTAGACTTTGGAATACAGACACGGTGTTCTTTTCATAAGTCATTCTAGCGACCACCGGCTATTGCGATATAAGAGCAAACGAAATAGATAAAAAAGTGGGGCTAACTGTACATGTTTTTTCCGTATATTTTGGAGCACCACCAGGGCTATTATTTTAGGAGTTAGAAGAATGAAACTTTAAATTATAAAAGTTGAAGTATTTTTACTGAACCGTCAGAATTTGTAGCAGATAAAACAAGAGAGCATCAAAAAATTCAACTCTTGTAATTTAAAGTTTTTTCTTACTCTTAAAATAAAAGCTCTGGTTGCTCCAAAATATACGGAAAAACCTTGTACGTGCTACACCTGACGTCAAGCATAGTCACCTGACTGTAAGACGTCAATTATGTTGCCAAATGCAGCCCCATGATTTTTTGACAAGTGAAATTGAGCTATTTAGAAAATTAGACTTCGATTTAAAACTGGCAAATTATAAAACATTTCAAATAAGGGTTTTTAAAAAAATATAACAGGGTTCCCACTTTTCTGGAAAGTCGGGGAAGTCAGGGAATGTCAGGAAAACCTAGTTAAAAACCTGGAAAATTACAGTTTTAGATAAAAAAATAATTCCATTTCCGAACAAAACTAAAAATAATCCGTTTCAGTCTTATTTAATAAAATAAATCTACCTTTTGGGCAATACGGTGACGTCACAAACATAACCTTATCTGCGGACAAATGGTAAAAATCGAGCACTCCATATTAAGTTTACCACCCTTGAGTTTGGACCAGGTGATAAAATTAATAAAATATTTGTGATTTGAAACTCTCGTTTTAGTTCTATCTCTTATGTGTGTGGACTCTGATGTTTTTAGCGTAAAAGGACGGCAGATATATTTGGTGTGGATAGGTCTGTTTTTTTGACAATGGAAAGTTTTAATTTCAGTGATGATTGCGCAGCTACGTTTGACTAAAATAGTTCTGATTTTATTCCATGGAAATGCATTTGTTGAAGGAAAGTTCTCAATAAATTTTTAGTAAAAATTTAAGAAAAGTCATTGATGGCTCAAGAACAGCTTTATGACGCATTTTTCAAATTTAAAAGAACAGTATGCTCACAAATATACAGAAGAAATGAAAGCAAATGGTTATATGCGTAAATATATTGATACCTCGGGTGGCGAGATTTTTTGCAGTTTCAAATCCAATTCCACTGGAGCTTCCAGTAACAATAACAACTTTTCCATCAATTTTTTGCGAATTCTGATATTGTGCACCACCCACAAAAAGCCTAAAATGTTAAAAGTATTAATCTGACGTATTTGTTGTTGGGCTTTTATTACATGTGTTTAAAACACCTTACTTAACATTTAAGTAAGGCTTTTTTAGTGACGTAGTGGCATACTAAATATTATATTAAAATTAGATTAACAGTTCTCAAGATCTTTTTAGCCAACCTTTCTTCATACACCATAGAAGAAAGCTTTTTTTCAACTATTTTTTTATGAAGCAATTTTAAATTTAATTTAGTTAGTTAGAACATTTTAATTATGTAGAGAAAAATGGTAAATTTACTTGACTGATGTTAAAAGTGTAAAATTAGGGTAATTGTATGTATTTATATTTTGAGGCGCTGATCACGAATCTAAAAAATCGGCAACGTTTCGTTTTCGAGATATTCATCATCAAAATTGAAAATCAAACTAACCTCATTTTCAGTATATTCCTCCTTCTTATGGCACACAGTTTATGATTTTCACACTAAAATGGCACATAATATTTTATAAACACCTTTTAAAAACCATTTTTTATGTTTATTTTACTCCTTTTTTCCATTAAATTGCGAAGCTTCACTTTCAGAGGAAGGGGCGGCCATGTTTACTAAATACTTTCCTGGTTGTGGCGTTTGAAAGTAAAGGTTGCAATTAAATGGTAAAAAGGTATAAAATAAATTTAAAAACAGTTTCTTAAAAGGTGTTTATAAAATATTGTGTGCCAATTTGGTGTAAAAATCAAGAACTCTGTACAAAAAGAAGAGAAATAGTGTAAAGTGACGAATATCTTGAAAACGAAACGTTGCTGATTTTTTTTTAATTCGTGATCAGCGCCCCAAAAAACCCCGTATATCAAATTTGGTCAAAATCGAAGTGGAGGCAACTTTTTAGACAACTACCAAATGTGATAAGCTCTGAACACAAAAGTAAATAAGTTCAACAGAATACATCGAGGCAAGGTTTTATTAATATCGACAGAGTTATGACCCTTAAATTAAAAAAAACTATCTGAGCCACCTCATATTTATACATTAGTTTTTGTAGTTTAAAACGATGGCTTGGATAACACATTTTTACATTGGTTTTCAAAGCAATGTATTAAATTTAAACAAAATATGGACATTTTTAAAAAAATGGTTTGGTTTTGACTGTGACTAACTTTCTAATTAAGATATTGAATTATAAGCGCTGATTTTTGATTTGTTTATAATATCTCAATGACTTACCTTATTGCGGATATTATACTAATACAAAAAGCAATAACATACGGCCACCAACTGTTGGCAAACTCATCAAAGTCGTGAACAAAATTGTTATACATTATTTAAAAATTATCAATTTTCTAAAAAGAACTACATTTAAAGCTCATTTAACTGTCAACGTGAAAACTAAAACAATAAACAGAACACAAGAAACGTTACTGGTGCTAAAATTTACCGGAAACCGGATGTTAAATGAAATTACGTCGCCCCGGACTGTCCTGTTTGGCTAAATGTAAATCTATCTAAATAAACAGGGCCTCTGGGCCTTGCAGTAAATGCATTAAGTGTTGACCCAAAAGTAATGTGATTAGATTGATCTGTTATTTTAATGAAAAAAAGGGGTTTTGTTTGGGGAAACAGCGATAGGCGGAAGTTTTTTTTAAAGGGGAAATCAAGCGATATGTAGTTAAAGGTAATTTTTTTGTGATTTTTTATAAATTTACCTTAAAAGGGTTAAAAACAAATACCCTTTGCATCACATATGACCTCATTTAGATTTTATAGAAAAACACATTTAATGTGGCTCAACTTCAAAAAAAATGTGTCTGGATCTGGAATAAAGTGGTGTCAAAACTAAGAGAGAATTTTTTTTTAAAGTTGTGGGCAGAAAAGTTGTTTATTGACGTATGGGAGAAATTTTATAGCAATTAAAAAAAACTAGTCCCACTTTTCCTGTTACGGTCGACCGGCACGGCTGGCGTAGGCGAGTGGAGGGGAGCGCACTCTATGTCGCTGTAAATGTTTTAATCCCTTAGACTCGTGCCTCAATTTAAGCCTACTAAATCACCTTACTTTAGACAAAAAAAGTTTATAGAACCTAAAAAACCAAAATCTGTGTAAAAGTTGGCTCTTCTCTGTTTTTTTTATGTAAAACACTGTCAAAGTATTTTTTTTCTTTTAGAGTAAAAAAATGTAATCCAATTGTAATTTAATCGCGATACTGTCAATATTACTCGAAATATAGTTTTTTGCTGATTCTTATTAGTGCATTTTTCGCAGAGAAAAGTCGAAAAAATCGCCAAAATTGACAGTTTTTTAAAAAATTCATAACTTGAACCATTGTTAAGTTGCAGAGCTGATCTTTGCGAAAATGGTTATTTATAACTTTTTATTTAAAAGGGTAAAAGTCGCTAAGCGGAGGGCATTAAAATCCAAGGGAGGAAATGCACTTTACTCTAGAGGAATGTATATAATTTTTTCTACTACTTTTCATTTAAGTTTTGTAAAATTATCTTTGAAATTTTGGGTTCTATTATTAAATTGTGGTTTTGATTGTTTGTATAACATAAGATCTGAAACCACTTAAGACATTGACATTGACAAGACATAAATTAATTGGCATGCTGGGCTGGAACAGGGAGGTAAAAATTTTACCTCTCTAGAGAGGTAAAGTGCTGTCTTCTACCCTCACGGTATGTTTTGTAAGAAGGTAGTAGAAAATAGTTATTTGCTTTACAAGGGAGGAAAGTGCCCCTTTTTCTCCCGCGGATAATTTAATGCAAGACGCTAAGCGGAGGGCACTAAATCCCAAAGGGGGGAAATAAATACACTTTACTCTGGAAGAATGTACATATTTTTTCCACTATTTTTTATTTAAATTTTTAAAAATTATCTTTGAATTTTGTGTTCTATTATTAAATTGTGGTTTTAATTGTTTTGACAAACCCCTGTATTAAAAACTTGACAAGGTATAACGTAAAGGGCCTCACAGACTATGGTTCTTTTTAACCCTCTTAATCACCGATTAAGACTGCTCGGTTGGACGATTAAAACTTTTATTTTCCTACACTTAATTACATTTTAAACCGTTTTAATCGCCGAAAGCCGAAGTCGTTCACTAAAAAGCATAAATGAAGCACACTTTGTTTTTAAATGAGGACGGACGAATCGACGATTAAGATTTCAAGCGTGGCCAGAAACTTTCACCGACTGTGTTATATTCGGTTTTTGCCCACAAAGTAGAAATGTTAATCAACGCTTTTGATCGCAACGATTAAAACTGCTTAAAAAGAACGATAGTCTGTGGGGCCCTTAGAGGCCTCCACAGACCTCGTTCTTTTAAGCAGTTTTAATCATGGCGATGAAGAGCGTCGATTAACATTGCAAGTTTGTGGGCAAAAAACGAACATAACACCGTCGGTGAAAATTTCTGACCGCTCTTGAAATCTTTAAATTTACGGAAAATTTTTGTTTCCCGTCTTTTTAAAAACAAAATGTGTGGTGCAGAACGTTTTAATCCCTCATTCTTGTAACGAATAAACATGCTTCATTTAGGTTTTCGGTGAACAACTGCAACTTTCGGCGATTGACGGGTTTTAAATAAAATTAGGTGTAGGAAAATAAAAATTTTAATCATCGAAATGAGCAGTCTTAACCGGCGATTGAAAGTTAAAAGAACGATAGTCTGAAAACTTATTAAAATCACTTAAGACATCAAAGGGGCTGGCGTTGCTAAGGAACTTGTTTACAACATAATGATTGATGTTTTTAAACCAAAAGACAAAATTTTTTTTTTTTAAAAAAGAACACAAATAAAACTTATTTAATAAGGTAGACTGCATTCTTAGAACTTTCAATGTTACTAGTTTGGTAAACTGTTTTTGATTTAAATAAAAAAATTAAAAAAAAACTTGTTAATGAAAAAAAAAAAGAAACCGCAAAGAATGTTTTAATAAAAATAAAAATGAAATTAATCAAAAATTAATTGATATGTCGGCTGAAACGGAAAGGTAAAAATTTTAAACCCTTTCTAAGGGAAAAGGGATATAAGGGTTTAAAAATTTTTCTAAGAAGGTTGTAAAAAAGATGTTTACGTTAATATTTGGGACGATTTAGCGTATTAACTGTAATTGTCCTATTTGAATGTAGTGAACGAATTATTTAACTTTATATTTTATTCTACAAATTGTTATTTTTTTTCCATATAAATTAATAAAGTGATAAAACAGCTTTGAGTGTGTGTATCACGCGCTATGTCGCTCTTGGAGCACAGTAGTGGGGGTCAAGACAGGCCAGGGAGTACTGCGCCAGGCGTTCGTATTTTTGCGGCTTGTTTTGAACCCCCACTACTCTACTCCAAGAAATTGTTCACCGTAATTTCTATCAAATAATTACAGTTACAACGCTGAATCATCCAAAATATCCTTGCAAAATATTTAAATTGTGACATTAAAAAACCACACATATCGGACTGCACCCGTCTTTAGCGCGTTTAAACAACATGTCATTATTCAAAAGATCAACTTTTCAACTTTAAAAGGGTCCAAGTTATAATTTTTTTGGAAAGTTGTTAGTTAAAGTTTTCGAGTTTTCTCTGCAAAAATCACCAATAGGACTAGCAAACAATCATTTTATTTGTTTTTCGATACTTTACAAAAAACCTACTGAACCAGCATCGCGATTAAACTTTAAAAAAAATTTTTTTACTTTTAAAAAAAAAAGGCTATTTTTGAACAGTTTTTTAATATAAAAAACAGGAAAAAGCTAACTTTAGTAAGGATTTTGGTTTTTTAGGTTTTTTGCCTTTTTTTTAAAGATTGTACTGGTGGTTTTCTGTTAAATTTTATTTTGCTTTGTACACTGAACTATTAAATTCATACCTATTTAGCTGTTTTGTTTTGTCGGTTGGTATTTAATAAAGCATGCGTCCATTACTTATTAATTTAGGTTCGCCACTTTGTCAAGATTTATGCTATAAATTTGCTTTCAATGCAAACGATTTGTTTTTCATGGCACTATTATGTTATAGTTTGCAAATTTCTTTAAATTCTTGTTGCCTTTTATACTATAACCTAGGGAATTGCAAAATATTTAAAAACATTTAGTAGCAGGTCTTAAAATAGATATTTTTACTTATGTCAATGCCCATATTATTGAAAATACTTATGGTACTTCTTTAAAGTTTTGAAAGTTTATTTCATAGTAATACAATATACAGAGAATTCTATTTTAAAAAATGCTATTTTACTATTTATCTCGAAAACACGAATGCCAGTTGTTTTTTGCATTCCTTAATTTTAAACGTAAAAAATAATACTTTTAACAATTTTGTATTTTGACTAATAAAACTGTTCTGTTTTAGTATGTTCGCGTTGGGATTACTCGCCTTGAATTCCTCTAGAAAATGGGACCACTTTGGTCGAGGTCCCGGGGTATAGCGAATTAAGCCTGCTTAGCTCTATTGACCGCTATGAACTGGCTGATCGTCTGAAACAGAAAAAAGAAAAACCCCCCAAAAAATTTAAAATATTAATCTACGTTTCGGTGGCAAGTCGGCCACCGTCGTCAAGATAAAATTAAAAAAACAATATAGAAATTTAAACTAATCTTTAAAGAAAATTTTGGATTAAAAAGTTAGGATACTCTGAAAGCTTTTAAAATTTATGACGTTTTGTAATAAATGACAAATTAAGTTGTTTGACTGGTATATTTATAATGTTCAAAGAGACAAAAAAGGTGTGATGTGTTAATTGATTTTAAGTTTACCTGAAATTGGGTACTTCAGCATCAAGCATAGGTAATTATTTTGTTATCAAATGCATGTTGACAGATTTTTGATTTGTGAAATTCTATGTTTTTGATGTATATTCTATTTTGTTTTATGCGTTTGGCTAATGGCCTGGAAGTTTCACCTATATAAAATTTATTACTTCACAAGGATCTATAAGACATTTCGTTTTCTTGAGATTTTATGTTTTTGGGTTTTTCGTTTAAAAATAATATGAATATTAAATTTATTACCTATTCGTTATATTTTGTTTGATAGACCAGGAATACATAGTAGTAGTATTTTGAATTTTGTCTTAAATTTGGTTGTTTAAATTTTATAAAAACATTTGTTTATAAAATCAAGAGGATAATTATTTTGAACCTAAATATTAAAAAAAAAAAATACAACATAAATGGTCCCATTTTCTAGAGGAATTCAAGGCGAGTCTAACGGGAACATTAGTATGTTCATGAATTCGCCACCAAACTATAGAACATATTTACAAAGAAAGTTACCAAGGACGAATACTTAATTTGGAGAACCCTGTATATTAAATATAGGTTAATCTAAAAATATATTTATATAAATTTTTATGCTTACTTATTTACCTTATTTTAAGCACACTTTATATATGTAAGTGTTCAGAGATGAAGTTTATCCTTTGAAAAGCGTATCTTAATATGGTAGACTTACCCCACTTATGACTTTTCAAACAGCCTTTAGGCTATGCTCTATCAGATAAATTTATAAATTTAATTAAACCTTATATCCGTGTTTTTATAAAGATACGCAGCATGGTGTTAAAGTATTCTTTTGTATGTTTCTAAAAATATACGATTTAATTTTGCAGTCTTCCGCAACAGGATTTTATTTTCAGATTTTAAAAGTGCAGTTAATTTAGAATTAAATTTCCTAAACGGATATAACTTTTTACAGCATTATACGTTTACTTTTATTACTTGACGAAAACAGTGGTGTCGTCTAGAAATAGTGTATTGTACATGTACATGTTTGAAAACAAAATTTTTCACGATTGTTTGGTGGCACTAGCCGCAGGCGAGTGCTATAAGTCTGTGTGCGAGTGTGAAAAATGCTTTTTAAACAAGTAAGTCGCAGAAAAAATATCATGTACATACTTTTTATACGTAATACTATTTGACTAAATATCACCGCATTTTTATGTTTTCAATTATTCATTCTGTTCTCTGGGGGATATAAAACAAACTTTAAAATATTTTTAAGTAATGTTTATTTTACTCTACAGTTATAACTTTTTTACTCTGTCACAAAGACTGTTTTCATTACTCGTTCATATTATTTTATTTGAAAAACATGGTACTTTGAAATAATTTTAAAACAAATGCAGATATCAAAACGTGGTTTTCGCCAAAGTGTAGGTATTTTTTTCTCTTCTAAACCTCGAATTAAAAAATCATATCGTTGTATTTTACTTTCTCGACAAAACATCAAAAAAGCGAGTTTTCCTGAAACAACGCCCTCTAGTTAGCGAACTACAAACCAGCCGACACTGAAAAGGACGACATTTAAAAAAGCTTCAAATTTTCTTTCAGACAAGTAGGTACTGACTTGAACCACTTTTTGGGAGATAGAGCTATTTGAAAGTTACATTATTTAACATCTTCCCCTACCCTTATTATTGGACATGCGACAAAAAATCCTGAACAAAACTAATGCAGTATTGGTTAAAGCTTTTGCTAAGCTTATCAAAATGGTACCCAATACCAGGGTCTTGGGCTATTTGGGCTACAGCCCAGGGGCGCCGTAACTTAAGGGGCGCCACGAACATAAAGATAGGAATTTTTTAATCATGGCCGACAATAGAGTAAACGAACGTTTCTAAAGATCTCTGAAAATAGCTGCATTTTTTAACATGGATTAAATTTAAATTCTTTGTAAAAAACCGACTTAAAATAAAATGTTAATTTTAAAAAGAAATTTTAAATTAAATAAAGCGCTAAAGTGCTGACTATTTGCCGGGATATGGTATTCCAAGGTATTTCGGCGCCCTGATCGAAACTGGGGGGTTTTTCGCCATTACGTTAGGAAATCGAGATTTTAAGGTCGTTTAGAGGTCAAAATAGTGATATTTTTGAAAACGGCTCTGGTACAACTTCTCAGGATTAAACTTGACAATGTGTAGTCGATACTTTTTGGGGGAGGAAAAAGCTCCCTTTTCTAAGGGTACCCCCCAAACCCAAAAGGGGGGGAAAAAACCCCTGGGGGCCAATTTTAAATTTACCTTAAATTAAATTTTTCATCATTTTGAAGGCCCCCCGTTTGCTTAGGATTAGGTTGGTGGGGCCCCCATTTATTTAACCAGCCAATTTTATATAGTTTTTAAAAAAACTTTTGGTGGGATACCCCTTTTCAAAAAATGGTTAAAATTTGCATTTTCTGTTAAACGTTTCGGGCAATAAGAAAAAGGGGTTAAAAAACCCAAAACCGGATATATTTTCTTATTTTATATTTTAAATATTAATTAATTCTTTTTCCTTGTGACTGTTAAAATAAAAGTTTAAAATTTACCCCAATAGTAAAGTTTATTTCTTTAATTTACAGTCAAATTTTTGAAAGCCATTTTTTCTAGCCCTTTAAAATTTTGGTTTTAACAAAAAAATAGTTTAAAATTTTTATTGCAGTAGTTTTAAAATTTAAAATAATTCTAGTTTTCTCTTGAATTTTATAAATATTTTTTCAAAGCGCCTTTCTTATTTGGACACCCGAAAAATAATTATGACTATTTTTTATATTTATTTTTGTTTCTAAATATTTTCGTATTTCAATTTTATTCTTTTCAATATGATTTTTTTTTCTTAATAATATAAATAATTTGGCCCTTAACTCTGACTATTAAAGAAATAGGCGTGATAGCTATGTTAATAACGAATATCTCTGTGTAAAATAAGTCAACATTTATATTTTTCTCTTAAGATAGGGAATTGTTTGCAGATCTCGGTAAATAAAGGGTAAAAGGGCGAAACAGGGATAAAACAGCATAAAGCAAATGTCGTAAATAATAAACAAAAATGTATCACCCCAGACACCAGCGCCATATAAATAAAACTAAACGCCAAAAGCACCAGTGAACACAGAACGCAAAGAGAAAATTATAACGGAAATGTATTTAACTGAAATTTTCGGGAATTTAAGGCACGATAAATTTTGGCTTTGCGAAACAAAGCTTACTTTCCATGGTGGAGAGGAAGTCGTGCATTTACTAGGATTGGCCGATAAATTATTGAGCCAACTATACTAGATATAGTTGGGTGTGCTTGCATGCACAGAATAATTAAATTTATTTTACCTCTAAAATATTTAATATATTTTTTTCAAACCTTAGTTATTTTAGATAATTTTTTACCGGTAAGGACCTCTTGTACTATGTGGCATTCATCTATGGCTTAAACTTGGGTTTTAACCTTAGTTTATCTAGATAGAAAATAAGCCACCCACAAACACATGATCATTTGTAGAGGGCGCAGTTTTAACTTGTTACTGTTGGGTGCTGTAACGGTTGGTTGTTTTTTGGTTCTATATTTATGGAAAACATTTTAAATAATGAAAAATATCACCATGATTTTTTTACAAATGACCAATTGTTTAAAAATAAATATAGCGTGCTGTACTAATAAATGTTTGTTTTATTGGGCACCAAATAGTACAATAATATACAGGGTGTCCCATTTAACTGCCTTATGTCTGTAGTATCGCAAATGATAAAAAATAATTAAGTACACCACTAGATTCTACGTAAAATTTTACCTAAATATGCTATAAGCTTTTTTATGCATAAATATACTTTTCTTTTCTATGTTTACTAACAACCGAGATACAGAGGTGTACTGAAATCGACAGATTTTTTTTTACCGTCGCAGTTGTTTCGAAAATTGATCTGAGAACGTACCATCATAGAGGAAGAGCCCGCGACGGCCAGACCTTCGTTATTTTATAAAACCTGAAAGTTTTTCTGCGCATGCTTCTAACACTGGTATAGAACAATTAGCAACTATGAAATTTAGATAGTGGTTACTTTGTTCGGTAACATGTTACAAAGGTATTTAAATTGCTACCTCAATTCGTTAAATTATAAAGCTCAGTTTTTTATATTTTCGGAATAATAATAGAAATGTCGTCATCCATTGCCAGACACCTAAATTAGTTTTAACCCTTTGCCAGACTTCCTTAAAATGTAAAATTATCATTTAACCCCTTTTTATTATAAGGGGGATTATAAAACAAAAATCCCTCTTTCATTTTTGCCGTAAAACTTACCGTTTGGGAGAAATCGTTAATTAAAAAAATGTCTTATGTACCCAAATTGCATCTTGAAAATTATTATTGAAATAAATCAAGTTAGCTTTTGCTCGTTGCCAGCGATTGTTGTTTGTTGTTGTAAACATTATGTACTGACGTTAATTATCATTCTTGACAGTTTTAGCTGTTAGTTCTCCCTTCGATCTTAAAACGTGCATTTTGCTAGTTAAAAAAATGGTAAATTATTCTAATTTGGAAATGACACAAATGCATTTCACGGCATGGTCTAGCTTTGTATCAAGAGAGGTATCCTAATCGCGCTCTCCCAGATAGACGAACATTTATAAACATTCATCGTCGTCTGACTGAGTCTGGCAGTTTTAAAGCTAATATTTCCGGGGAAGGCCCGTACAGTTAGAACACCGGCAGTGGAGGAGAACATGCATGCAGTCGAAGAGTATCCAACCACAAATTACATGAAAAATAGGTATGGCATTAAACATCTGCTACCACAAGACGGTGGGAGATTTTAAGAGATTCTTTGTTATATCCTTTTACATACAAGGTTTAGGCATTGCTTCCTAGAGATTATGAACCACGTACGCAATTTTGTAGATGGTATCTCCAAAAGTAACAGAAATGTCATTTTGATGCCAAAAAATATTGTTTACGGACAGAAACAATTTTTCAGAAATGCAATAACCAATTTCCATAACAATCATTACTGGGCCCCGGAAAACCTCATGCATTAGAGACACATTTTCAGGAACAATTTTCACTGAACGTTTGGATCGGTATCGTATCCGACTCGACTAATTGGACCATTTTTTTACTAAGGACGCCTTAACGGACAGGATTATTGTAATTTCTCCAAAATGATTTGCCTTTGCTTCTTGACAATGTTCCTCTTCAGTTACGGCAACAACTTTGGTTTATGCATGATGGCGCTCCGCCACTTTAGCATATTGGCTCGTGAGCATTTAAATAGAGCCTACCAAAATCATTGGATAGGCCGTGGAGGACCACAATTTTGGCCACCTAGATCGCCTGACCTGAACAGCCTAGATTTTTTATTTGTGTGGACACCTAAACATTATATTATTATCATACACCAATTGTGACATTAGAAGAACTCAGAAATACGTTATTGACGGATGTGAAACTATCCGAAACACATGGAATTTTTAAAAGGGTTCGTAATTCAATGAGAAGAAGAGCAGAAGCCTGCATGGAGGCGAGAGGTGGTCATTTCCAACATTTTTGTAAATTATGTATGTATTATTATTTAATTATTTATTGCTTTTTGTTCACTAGTTTGTAAGAAAATAGCTTAAAAATAAACATTTGAAAAAATGTATTTAAATTTGAAAATAAAGTTTAACACAATCAAGAATGATAATTAACGTCAGTGTCATATCTTTGCATCAAACAAAGCAAGATCGCTAACGCAAGCAAAGCTAACTTGATTTATTTCAATAATAATTTTCAAGATGCAATTTGGGTACATAAGACATTTTTTTAATTAACGATTTCTCCCAAACGGTAAGTTTACAGCAAAAATGAAAGAGGGATTTTGTTTATAATTGATTGGTGTAGTATTATAAAACCATAATTTTTTCCCAAGTCAATGGCGTAGTATTTTTTGTAAAGTGATGTTTTGAAGAAAAATTCGTCATGCTTCTACGCCACTGGTTGCAAAAATTAAATGAACATCTGAAAAGTGTGTTTTTATGCCATAATATCCTGTGCCAAAATTCAGTTCAATATCTCAAACCGTCTTTGAAAATGTGATAAAAGTGAAAATAAATAAAACTTTAACACCCTGTATCTTAATAACTAAGCATTTAGGGCCCACGTTTATGAACTTTTCGACTTAAAATCGATCCAGGAATGCTCACTTCAAATTATGACATACTATTAAATAACACCTGTATAAGCTATTTTATATATGTATGTTACTAAAAACCATAGCCAGTTTAAATTTTTTACTTAACAGTTTTCTTATGCAAGTATTTCCGATACCTCTAATTTCAAGAAAAATGCAGATATTTTTGCAAAACTTGGGATAGTCTGTTTTATTTGGGTTACTCGCCTTTCTACTTTTTGGAAAATGGGACTCTCTTGGTCCGGGTCCCGGGGTATGCGGGCTGACCCGGTTCAGCCCTATTGACCCCTATGAACTTGCAGATCCGCCTGCAACAAAAGAAGAAAACCCCCAAAAAAACCAAAATCACAAATATTAATCTACGTTTCGGTGGCAAGTCGGCCACCGTTATCAAGAATAGAAACTAAAACAAAAAATTAAACTAAATTTTAAGAAATTTTAGGTCTGAAAACTTAGGAAATTCTGAAAGCTTTTTGACCTTTTAATGACGTTTTGTCATAATAGGTTATTGGACTGGCGTATGTGTAGTATTTAAAAAGACCAGAAAGGTGGGTGGTATGGTGTGTTAATTGGTTTTAAGTTTACCTGAATTTAGCGTAATAAACTAGAAGCATTTCAGTTAATTACGTGGTTATTATCAAATGCGTGTTGACAGATTTTTGATTTGTGGAATTCTGTGTTTCTAATATATCTTCTAGTTCTTTTATGCGTTTGGCTAATGGTCTGGAAGTTTCACCTATATAAAATTTATTACATTCACAAGGGATCTTATAAATGACATTTTTTGTGTTTTCGTTTATATTGTATGGTTTGTTTTTTACTTGGGGAGCTAATGGTGTTTTGTGTTTTAAAAGATAGTGCGAATATTAAATTTGTTACCTATTCTAATTAATTTTATTTGATAAGCGAGAATATATGATAAAAATAGATTTGTAACAGGTCTACTTTGATTTTGTCTTAAATTTGGATTTATTCAAATTTGAAAGCATTGTTATAAAATCAAGAGGATAATTATTTTTGAACTAAATATCTTTAAAAATTCTTTTTCATTTTCTTTGTTTTGATCAGAACAAATTATTTTAATTCTATCAAAAAGACTTTTTACAACTCCTTTTTTACTATTATTGGGTGATTAGTGATTAGAGTTAAAATTTAGTATATCTGTTTGTAGGTTTTTCTACAAATTTTGTTTTCGAAATTATTTACATCTTTTTATAAGAATATCAAGAAAAGGAAGTTGTTAGTTTTGTTCTTTTTCTAAAGTGAAATGAATAGTTGGTTCTTGTGTATTAATGTGTGTTAAAAAACTATTTAGACAATTTTGGTCATGTGGATAAATAGAAAAAATGTCATCTATATATCTCCACCAAACAAAAAGGTTTTTATAATGATGTTTTTGAATAAAATTAAATTTAAAATTTTTCCCATAAAAATATTACTTAAAAAATGGTGATAAAGGTGAACCTATGGCCATGCCAGAAGTTTGTTTGTAAAAGTCAGTGTTATATTGGAAATATGTTGTTTTTACGCAAAAAGTTAATAATTCAAGAATAGAATTTATATTTAGTTTAGTTCTTTCGCCAAGTTGGACATTATTTTCTAATTTATTTCTAACAAGATTTAATGGGTTCACCTTTATCACCATTATTAAGTAATATTTTTGTGGAAAATTTTGAATAAATTTTTGTTCAAAACTATCATTATAAACCTTAGTTTGGTGGAAATAATAATGACATTTTTATTTATCCACATGACCAAAATTGTCTAAATAATTTTTAACACACATTAATACACAACTACACCACTATTTTTTTCAAAATTTACAGAAAACCTACACATACAAACAATCCTTAAATTTAACCCAAAAAATAATGGTAAAAATGAGTTGTAAAAAGTCTTTTGATAAATTTAAATAATTTTTTCCCATCAAAAAAAAGAAAATGCAAAGAATTTTTTTAAAGATATTTAGTTGAAAATAATTTATCCTCTTGTTTTAAAAAAAAAATCTTTCTAAAATTTGAAAAACCAAATTTAAGACCAAATCAAAATAGATTTTTACAAATCTATTTTTACCATATATTCCTGGCTTATCAAAAAAAATTCCCGAATAGGTAACAAATTTAATATTCGCACTATCTTTAAAACACAAAACACCATTGGAACCCAAGTAAAAAACCATACAATATAACAAGCCAAAAATGTCATTATAAGATCCCTTGTGAATGTAATAAATTTTATATAGATTGAAATTTTCCAGACCTTTTAGCCAAACGCATAAAAGAACATAGAACATATATTGAAACACAGAATTCAAAAATCAAATCTGTCAACACACTTGTTTTAATAACCACATAATAAACTGGAATCCCTTCTAGCATTTTAGCAAGAAAACTTGTTCAAAAAACGTAAAAAAAAGGGAAAGAGTGCATTTATTTTATTAAATAAAGACAGATGTGTAGCATCAATATCTGTTAATTTAAATAATACATGGTTACCTATGCTTGATGCTGAAGTAAATTCAGGTAAACAACAGACAAAACATGGATCCGCCACAAAACTATAGAACATATTTACAAACTTGGGATGAAACAATGATTTTTTTCTGAGGAATCAACTTAAGATATTTTTATCCGGTAATTGTACTTAAAAACATTTTTAATTTCTGAATATTTTTGAAGAGGAAAAACTTTTTTATTTTTGATTTTATCGAAAAAAGCTACTCTTGATAAAAAGTTTTGCTACTTCTAAGAGTAAGATTGGAATAGAAAACATTTAAGATATTTTATACGCGGTGTTCAGAAAATTGAAAAACTTAAAAAAAGGTACAGGAGTAAAGTGCATTTATTTGAAAAGATATAAAAAAAGTTACTGGAAAAGTTGTTCAAAATTAAAAGATAGTTTTAATAAACCCAAATTTTTTAAGAAATCGGCCTACTTTATTTTTGTGATTAAATTTATTTTAATATTAATTAAAGTTTTTAATATCAATTTATTATCAAATTTTTTGCTGTTAAATAAGCATTTAAACTGCCGATACTGCAGCTAATGAATTATAAAACGAAGTGTCAATAAAACTTGTCACTATCAACCCTTTTCTAGTACAAAAATTGGGAATTAGTTAATTGATAATAAAATTTTAATCACAAATAAATAAAAGTGGGACATTTTTTTCAAAAATTGGTATTAAAGACCTTTTACGTTTGAACAACTTTTTCCAGTAACTTATTTTCATATCTTTGCAAATAAATGAACTTTACTTTTGTACCATTTTTAAAATTTTTTTTAATTTTCTGAACACCGCGATAAAATATGTTAAATGTTTCTATCAATCTTACTTTAAAAATAACAACATTTTTTATCAGGAGTAGCTTTTTGATAAAAAAAAAATAAAAAAGCCCCATTCAACACCTTTCCGTGGACACACCAGTACGTCCATGGAAAATGTGTTAAATAGTAAAAAACCTTTTTTTTTTTAAAAAAAAGCTACTTTAAAAAAAGATTTTGGGTTGGGTAAAAACATTTAACAAATTTTATACGGGTGTTCAGAAAATTTAAAAAAATTTAAAAAGGTTTTAAGAGCAAGTATTTTTTTGAGAAGATATGGAAATAGGTGCTAGAAAAGTTGTTCAAAAGTAAAATAGTTCCCAAACCATTTTTTCAAAAAATGGGTCTTTTTTTAATTTGTAATAAAAATTATTTTTTTATTAATTATCTAATTCCAAATTAAAACCATTATTGTATAGTAGGCGTTGATAGTGACGTTTTTGCACTTTGCTTTTTTAATTCATTAGAAGCAGTAACGTCAGCTTTAAATGCTTACTTTAAAAGCAAAACATTTGATAAAATTAATATTAAAAATTTAAATTGATATTAAAATAAATTTTTCAAAAATAAATTAATACATTTTTTTCCAAAAATTGGGATTAGAGACTATCTTTTAATTTTTTAAAAAATTTTTTTTTAACTTATTTCCATATCTTTCAAATAAATGCACTTTACTCTTGTCCATTTAATTTTCAATTTTCCAACACCGTTAAAATATATTAAATGTTTCTATCCCAATCTTACTCTAAAAAAAAAAAAAAAATTTTATCAAGAGTAGCGTTAAATAGTTTCTCACCCTGCTTGTTAAAAAATAAAAACATCGTTACAGTTTTTTTAATAATAACCCATAACTAAGTAACACCAATAAAATACATTAATATATCGCATTCTAATAAAATTAAAATTAAATTAAATCTTCAAAATCACATCCTTTCTGCTCAATGCACTTTTGGGTACACTTTAAAACTTTTCTCGTAGCCTTTGAAATTGTATTGCCATTGGTGCTACGAATGACGTTCGTAATAGCCTCATGAAGTTGGTTAACATCTTCATATTGTCTTTTGTAAACCTGTTTTTTTAAAAAAACACCAAAAAAAAAATCAAAAGGGGTTACGTCTGAAAAACATGGCGTTCAACAAATCAGCAACGTTTCCGGTATTGTGGAGGCACCGTCCGTTGAAAAAAATTGCGGTCCTATATTAAATATCAAAATCTCCAAAATTTAATAAATTTAGATATTGTTCGCCTCATAAAGATCCTTCATAAAACACTGGTCCAACAATTTTTGATCCAATGAGGCTGCACCATACATTTCAGCTAAAACGCCTTTGCGAATTGAAAGAATGGTGGCGCGGGAGATTTTCACTGCTCCAATAATGTTGTTCTTTTTCGGTTAAACATGCCTTTATTACTAAAATTAATTTTCAAATCAATCTTTATTACTCAAATCATTGGTAAAAGTTTATACGCTTTTCGTAATCACCTGGCAACAAAGTTTGTGTGGATCTGTATTCGTTTGATCGAAACTATAGTAGTAAAATAGTACTAAAAGATATCTTCTGTTTGGCATATTTCTTTCTGGAAATGGTTCCATGTATCGCTTTAAAGCCCGATGCATTTTTTTGAGAAATTATGTAGCATTTTATTAAATCACACTTTTCCAAATAAACAAACATTTTAAAATAACAACAAGCAAAAATAATGGCGCATAGACATATTATCTTTTGTTAATTTTATTTCTGTCATAGCATACTACGATAATTTGTACAAAAATGCGGTTTTTTAAAAACTTTTTTGGCTCCGCCCATTATGGAAAATACATTTAAATTGAAATAACTCTGCTATTTATCATTTTACAAAAAAAAAATCTAAATAACTAATTGTATAAAAAATTACATTTTCTATCGAATGGACTTAACAAATACATTGCATTAAAAAAAGTATATTTTTGTGAATAACTCGTAAATCTGATGTTCATTTGTTTTTTTTTTTTTTTCTTTATTTTAATCAGCGTAAAATGTACTCAACCTTGCTAATTTACCCTAAATTAAATCTTTTATAATAAAAAAGTTAGCAATAGTGCCGACTTAATTTTAAACATATATATATATATATATATATATATATATATATATATATATATATATATATATATATATATATATATATATAAAATTGTCGGGAAAAACTTGAAGTACATGGGGATCTGACCGTTGGAGATACAAAGTCGGTTAAATGGGAGAAAAGTTGCGTACCAGAGGGCCCCAAAAATATTCCGTTTTGAACATATTTTGGTCTCTTAAGATATACAGGTGAACAAAATGGGTTTAGAACGAAACCCAGTAAGAGTATGTTTAGGCGTTTGAAAAATAATCTAATTAATTATGGGAGTTTTGTGAAATTAAAAAGAATAAACCAGCAAATGAAGAAAAAGAAAATTTAGTTATGAAAAGTGTAACCCGAGACGCCTCGTATCTCATTACGGCAAATTGAAAAATTACGTGGTGTTGCTCGTTCAACGGCCGGGCGTTCTTAATCGGAATAAATTTCACCTCTACCCGAACGAGTATGTCAAGGGCTTCAAGATGGAGATCAAAAAGGGGAATTTTTGCAATTCTGCCTTTTGGGTTTTTTGGAACAATGCCCCTTGAACCCAAAATTTTCCTTTAAGAATTTTATGGTCTGATGAAAGTCGCTTTACCAACTGCGGAATGTTTAATCGCAAAATACTGTTTTTGGTCAGATGTGAACCCGCATTTGTCCACTGAAGTGAGGCATCAAATTAAATTTGGTTTTAATGTTTGGATGGGAATCATTGGTACCCAATTTGGGGGTTTCCTTATTTTACAATGGAAATTTGAATTCCAAAAGATTTTAAATCTGTTACAAAATGACATAACAGCCCACTTATGGATCTTCCTCTTGCAACAATCCAAAACATGTATTTTCATAAATTGGTGCCCCCTCCAATGCTCAGTTGTCACTGACTATCTCAATACCAAATTATCCCAATAAATGGATAGGTAATCAAGGACCCGTAAGAGGGCCCCGCTAGGTCCCCAGATATGACACCCATGGACTTTTTCGGTTTGGGGGGTCCAAAAAAACAAAATTTCCCTTTCACCCAAGAAACTTTTGACGCACTAAGGTGGCTGTAGTAGAAGCTGTTAACAGCATCACCCCTGAAATTATCAGGTACTCTTCTGAAGCAGTATTAAGACGATACAGACTTTTGGCTTTCCCGGAAAATGGTGCCTTATTTAAACCCAGTATCTTCAATAGACTATTGGTTTCTTGATGTTCTTTTTGCTACTTTTTTACCTAGTCTGCAGCTTAAGTCTTTTTATTGTAATTTTAGGTTTAGTTTTGATTTATTAGGTTCTTAGTTAAAATAATTTGATCTTTAATAACATTACAAAAAGCGGTGAACAAAAAAATGCTCGACCTACTATTTTAAAAATAAAAATTTTGTCATTTTTGCTTTTTTTCACTGATTTAATAAGTACGAGTTATACACGGTTGGAAAGGGGATGTTCTAACTTTTTAAAAAAATGTAAAAATTCAATATGGGGGCCTTGAAAACGAAAGTTGATTATGGCTGCACGCAACTATAGTAGGCCTAAATTTTTTGAAAAACCCAAATCCAAGATGTGTCTTACCCCTCTCCTGAAATTTTCACGGGTCTAGTCCATATAATGATTGAAATATTAAAGTTGTTCTAAAACCAAATTTTTTTTTTCACTCTGTATATTTTTTGAAGAGACCATTTAAAAAAAATATGCTCAAAACGGAATATTGTTGGGCACTCTGGTACGCAACTTTTCCCCCATTTAACCGACTTTGTATCCCCAAGGGTTTTTCCA
Source organism: Listronotus oregonensis (assembly GCA_019359885.1). Lineage (NCBI taxonomy): Eukaryota > Metazoa > Arthropoda > Insecta > Coleoptera > Curculionidae > Listronotus > Listronotus oregonensis. The sequence continues at coordinate 13,976 of JAHBCN010003071.1, read as the reverse complement.
AGATCCCCATGTACTTCAAGTTATTCCGGACACCCTGTATATATCTAATTTTTTTAAAACCCCACCTTTTTTTCTACGAAACGACCCAAATCACTAGGTGTCCACCAAAAGCTATGATTATGGTATTATTTTACAAAAAAAATAAAAAATTGCTGCCATTTCTATGCACCATCCAAGACTAATAACCCTAAAAAATAATCCTTATTCAATTCAAATTTAAATTTTTGGTAGAAGTATTTGTCTTCCATTTGAGTCCGCAAAAAGTATGCACTGCGTGTTACTTAATTTCAGATTAATAATTTTAATTAAGACACCCCTTTTTAGTATAATTAATTACTTGCTGACTTAGTAATTAGTTTGGCTCCTTGAAAAATATTGTACCTTCTTAATTTATTTAATTAGTAGGAAGTTTATTATAGGCTGTCCCCTTAATTAAATAATACCCAAATATAATTAAAACTCCTTGAAAACTCCGTTTTAATGAGGCCTTTAAAAGTGTGTTTGTCATCGACAGTATAAGTTATTTGCCGTTGCCTGGCTTTAATTTCCTCAAAAATAAATTGGATCTTTTTGTTTTGGTAATAATCCGTGGATAAAGTAAAAGGTCAGGCTTCTTGAACGAGATTAAAGTATCGAATGGGCGTGGTTTAGCTTTTGCTAAAGTAACATAAAAAAGTAAAAAAAAATATTTTAGAAATAATGTTGTTCTGTTCATTGGTGTCGTCAGTAATGACGTAAATAAAATATTTATTTCTTAGGTGTATGCCTGAATACAACAAAAAATTTTAGAAATTATAATTTGGGGTCCCTGTATTAGGAGAAGCATGTTTTTACATTTTGTTGGTCACTCTAATAGGTGTAGATATGTCTGTGAGCGTTATAACTCAAAAACGGCTTTGTCGATAAGGATACTTTGCATAATATGTACCGGGGTCAATTTAATATAATTTTAAAAAATCTAATTTATTTTGAAATCTATACATTTTTAGCAAAAATATGTAAAGAGCTTTAAATTAAAAAAGAAAAAAATATTTTGGAGGTATTTGTTCACAACTTTTTTCTAAGGCATTAAAAATATTCAAGGGTTGGTAGGAAACCGCTACCTTTCAGCCAAACCTTGACTTTTATGTTTAGACCTCGGAGTATTTTTAAGTCTACTATGAAACACAAAGTCACAAGACTTCACTTCAAATGCATTACTTTTATCAGTTCAGACTACTGACTATTACTGTATATAAGGAACAAATTTGTAAGATCAATTTTTTGATTGATTATGTTTTAAGGGGACTAAATATGCTAGGTAGGTAGGTAGGTAGGTTTAAAGTGAGTGGACTTTTTACGCCCTCCACTGCGACCGCTCGGTCTATTGTGGCTCACACCTTTTTATATTTTTCCCAATAGGAACCGACTTCTAATGAATCCGATACCAGATTGGAAAGTTTTCTACATCTCCTCTTATTTGTGTCGCTACGGACACGAGCACAATGTGTTCTGGTGTCCCTGTCTCCTGGAGAGTATGACGAGCAGACCATTAGATCCACCATGCCCTCCTCTCGGTCTGTGACGGGTAGCTACCAGTCCTTGTTACGGAACCAGATGTCTTTTGAGGCCGCATCTCCGGCCTTATTCTATGAAAACGGTCCTATCCGCTTTCTGTTAAAGCCAGGAACCCTTTTTCCTATAAAGGCGGTTCTGTCCGCCTTCTGTTTGGTTCAGGAACCCTTCCTAAGCACCTGTTTGTTCGGAATGGATTAGTCCTTCCCTTGAACCAGGCCGGTGACTCAGGGCACCTTACGAAACGGATTCACCCGTTTCGTCGGCACCTTTGTCTGCTTGTGACCTTGAGTGGCACCTCCGGTCAGCGCACCTTTGTCACTTTTTCCATGTTTGGAGCTAGGGAAGTAATAGTCCACCACGGCAGAGCCGCAGTAAGGCTAGATACTCTGAGAAGTCGCCCTGTATCTCAGGGGCACCGTTGGAGACACCTGTTTAAGACACAGGATGTCATTCACTCATCAACAAGGTATGCTTACACCTTGAGTTAAAGCCTTGTGTTTAAATATCCTACCTTGAGAATAAAGTGCTACCATAATTCCTTGGATGGATGTTGCTATCGAGCAGAGGCCTCGAGCAACACACTGGTGCTGGTGGCTTTGTGGGATTAATGAGTTATTTAAGTTTGTAATATATGATGTAATGTACGAAAATCAGTCAATGCTTTATGAACTTTCTCATTTCTTTTAAATTTTAGGTAAGCCAATGGTCATTTAAGATTTTATTATACCTAATTTTTTGAATAGTTATTATAATGTAAAAACTTCACAATTCCAGTTCAGACAAATAGATTGCCCGGTACAGGTTGCACTCCCAAGTATGGTTGGTTGTAAACCGTTGTATAAGTAATTGTTTTATTAAAATTGGTTAAAACGTTTTTTTAAATAAATAGCATTTATAGTTGTATATGCTAAAATTTGTAACAAACAATATATTAAAATTTTGGCAATACTTTAATGTAAATTAGAAATTAATTTTTCGGTAAAGTAATAATTTAAACGGTATTTCTACTTTTTAAGATTTACTTTAAAACCGTATAAATAGGGTGACAACTTTAGTTAAAACTTTGACAGTTAATAACAATTTATTGTTTATGTTTTGTTTTTGTTTTTTAAATTAATAATTTAGTGATAGTACTTTAAAATATAACAAATTATATTTAAAAATATATTTAATGAAGTGAATTTTTTTGTATGTAGTGTATTTTCATGTGTTTGGACAACAACTTAATTTGCGTAATATTTTCTTCATATCTGTTATCCTTCTTCCGGTATTTAATTGATTAATTGATGAAATAAATACACAAGTTGAGGTTTTGTCCGCCTCGACACTGCACCCGACAGGGCTTGTTGTATCTCTTGTGTATTTGTTTCAGTTAAAAAGGTTTGACACTTTAGACAGGTGTAGTAGCCCTTTTACTGTTCTTTTCTGGTCTCCAGCCTCCTGGTGGTTAGTGTCCACCATGAGGTTTTGATTTGTTCTCCAGTATGTAAGTGCAGGGCACTCATATATGATGTGAGAGACTGTCTCTTCCTCTTCGTCACATAGTCTGCAAATAGGTTCTTCTCTATAGATGCCCATAGTGTGCATATGTTTTCTTAGGGTGTTTTCTTGAATCCACCGAGTCATGTAGCCACAAACCGAGGCTTTTGGTATTCCAAAAACAGGTTTAGGACCCACAAACATTGCTGCGGAGCCTCGCCTGGCCAGGGAGTCTGCATTTTCATTGCCCTGTGTTCCCCTGTGTCCTGGCACCCAGGAAAGTGTAACTTTGTTGTGGTTAGCCAGGTTTGGGAGGCATTGCAGACAGTTCCAAATCAACCTTGAGTTGACTTGTTGGGATGCCAAAGCTTTTATGGCCGCTTGACTCAGAGAAGACAGGAATGTCCCTGCCCTTATATCTCCTCCTTAAGTTCTCTCGCAGACAAAGTTCAATGGCATATATTTCCGCCTGGAAAATAGTGGCATATGTCCCCAGGGACGCATAAGCATTAAACCTGGGGGTCATACCATGTATTCCTGCGCCGGCTCCATTGTCAGTCTTGGATCGGTATACCAAACCAAATTCCGAGACTGACCAGGAGATCGCTCACTACCGCCCCAGGTAAGCTGGGTTTTGTATGGTCTGTGTCTATTTATCCGTTTTGGCATGGTATCTTCCGTTAACAGAGGTCATATAAGCCAAAAAACTCTGGTTATTTTAAAAACCCAGGATAAACTAATTTGCTAGACTAAAAGTAATAAAAGTAAATCTGTGATCTTTTAGTTCAAGATAAGTTAATCTATTACATGTAATAATCAAATATGTTTTTAGATTACCTAAATGTTTAAATTTTATGGAACGTTTTTATTATTAATTATATATATTTTTTTAATTATTTTCTCAAATAATTAAACACATTTTCTAGAAGTCACTTTGAACATATCTGATAACATGATTTTCTTTTGTTACAGCATACCTTAGTTTATCTTTTTTATTTCTTTTTTTAAGACTGCTTCGTTAAGCTTATCTTGGAAGCTTGGACAGTTTTGTTTAACATCTTAATTTTATGGGGATGTAGTTGCTAACTGAACTTAGCATTTTTTGGTTTTGGACTTTAGTGTCCTTCAGCTTTCCTGTACTGCACGAGCTGAGGCTGCCTCAAGGCAGTTAATTTTGGATTTGAATCCAAGTCAAGTTGATGTAAAAGTGTAAGACTTTTAATATAAGTAAAGTATGTGTATAAGACCTTCAAGCTATACGTTTTTTGCCAGTTTAAGGTAAAATAGTTTAATCATAGTGTGGTATAACAGATCTTACCAAATATTAAAATTTTGTTTAATTCCACGTTTACCCAAATAAGTCAATCCAAAGGTAGTAATATCAATGGATATAATTTATACTCTAATATCATATATTTCTTGTGCTGGCGCCCTGTTAACATCAAATATTAACACATTATAGATTATATCTCTTGACTAGAAAGATTTGCATGTGTAGCATTTACAGAGAGAGTTTTAATAACCCCCTGTATCTTATCCCTTACGTTCATTTAGACTTGGCATTAACTAAATTTATAAAAGGTAACAGAGAGTTCTTCCTCTTAAAATTTTTATCGTTTACAATACTATTATTGGGCTCGCTAAGCTTTTTATATATTGGTACAATCCACGAAGGCTTGAAGCTTAATGGTACGTTTCACAATAATTCGTTGATTTCTGACTGCAATAAAATTTAAATTACAACATTCAGTGGAAAACCCAACCATAAATAGGTTGCTTGAAAAATATCTATTGTGTAGGCACCGCACCGCGTTCTGATTACCTACTAATATTAATAGTTTAGGTTAGCTATTTTGGATGCTCAATAACACAAACGAAAACACCTTTATAAACTCCAAACGAGGGATGAACTAAGACGAAAAGACTCTGCTTTATATTTAAAACCTGCATTTGCCTATAACCTACATAATATACCAAAAAGTAGGTACAATAATAAATAAAAAAAAATCAAGTCCGGACCTACATGCGGGTACCCAAAGTATATTGAGTTTTACGACTAACAGTAGCAGGTAAAACAAGAAATTAACGAATTTTGTGGAACGTATCATACTAACGTACCGTGAGTGATTAACGGGAACTTAAATATGAGTAGGTTTAAAGGCAAAAGGAAAGACCTCTACAGGCAGAAAGTTCCACTACAATTTTTAGATGAAGAAACGCACAAAGTAGAAGTGTTTGCTAAAGTAATCATAATAAGAATAAAATAAAAAGGAAATATTAAATAAAACAAATAAGTAAAATTGGTATTTTCTATTTTCATAATTAAAACATAACTAAAAACAATAACAACATCTTACTATTTCAAATGATATTATGAAACAATAAACTCCTTATCAAACTATTTAGTTACAAAAAAATACATCTTGGACTAGTAATTAGAAACACTGATCATTTTAAAGTAAACCATAATCAATTTTGTAATAAATAATTTAAAGGGAAATAAAGTAAAAAATATAAATTTACAGACCCTGTTTCTTATGTAAAATTACATGAAATTATAATTTAATATTAATACTATCATAAGTGTATGATTCTTCTGTACGTTCACACTTCATTGTTAAATTAATTTAAAAAATGTATAATTTATTTTAATGTTGTTAAGTTACAAAAAAAATCTTAAAATATGTTTTTTCTAATGTCGCTACTAAAAAAGATTTGTTTAAACAATTCGACAAGAAATAAAAATACAATCAGTACTCCTTCTTATCAATAGCAAATTTTTATTTTTGTTAAAAATCCTTATTTTAAGCCAAAAATAAATGTATTGATATATAAGAGCAAAAATTAAAAAGCAATAAAAGTGTTATTTTTTGCAATGAAGTGTGCGTATTTGAAGATATATTGCTTTTTTTAAAAAATGTATAGGTAACTATCTGCTAATAAGTACGTTTCGTTTAAAATAAAGTCAGATAATTTATAAGTATATGGTTGCGATTTTATTGTATAGATAAAAGGAGAGGCACACTGGACAATTTTCTAAAATTATAATATCGGCAGATGCCAAATACACATTAATATATTAAATTGAAATGGATATAGTTACTTAATTTGGGTAACAAAGGTGGCAGTTTCAAAAAGGATTTTTTAACTCGAAAAAAATTTCCACTATCCTTTTAAGTTAAAGTTACTTAAAAAGAAAAAAAACATTTTTTTCACTAGTGAAAAAGAACTGACAACCATAGACTTACAAGATATCGTCGGCAAAATTTATAATTGCAAAACAAAACTAAAAAGTACTATACTCATTGAGTTCTGAGATACTAGATAATATAGGCAAATATGTTTTGATGTATGCTAAAAAACTTGGTAACTTATCAACTATATGCCTGAAGTTATATTATGTATAGTAGCGGCAGTGAAAATTCTAAATAGTATTTAGCCAGACTATGTTCAACCTATAGGTTTGTTATTTTTATAGTTGTTTTAATCCTCAAATCAGAAGTAAAATAGACAAAGTTAATTGATGGCCTCATTATTTTGCAAAAAAATTTAGTATACTTGTAAGCTGAGAAAAATCTGGCTTTGTTTTGTTTTAATTAATTTATTTTATGTTACTAATAGGTTTGTATTTGGTACTATAGAAATAGTACTCAAAAAATTACCTAGTCGATCCCAAAGTTACTGGCCGAATCAACTTCTTGTTTTAAAATTTTGAGCCAACCGTACACAGTCTTTAGCTCAACTTTTGTTATTTTTATCGTGCTGTGATTTTACTGTGCGTAAAATAGTGTTCTTTTGATATAGTAGAGGAGCCGAAGAGGGATCGTTCTTCACCCATCTGTTAACCGGATGAAACCCATTTTTTTGTTAATCTTACAGCTAAACAAATGCATTTTGACTATATTGCCTACCAAAATATGCCAAGACTATTTTTTAATTAAATTAACTTTAATCAACTTTTTTTTTTAAACTTTAACTACGTGATAACTAAATCAATTTTGTATAGATTGAAATTTTGAACTGTACAAAACATGCCTAGCTGGTCTTGCCCGCTCATTTTTACTCAAGACTATCTGGCAAGCAGGTGCAAACAGGTAAGTTTTTATAAGTGACTATTATAATTTGAAAATAAAGATAATTAAATATAAAATGCGTGGATATACTCTTGCCAGAGAAAAAATGTTCTAATGACCTATTGTCAAACTTTAAAGTTTATAATGTAATTAGGAAATTAAATTTAAAAATGGATAGAAAGTGTTTTGTGTATTACCAAAAAAAATATGTTATTGATTTTATTGATGAGACATTTTAAAACTGCTCATTAATGTTGGATTTTCGAAATGTAACTATACTATAGACAAGCTCTGTCTTTTATTGTTTTATATAAAACGATCTTGCGTACTCTCTCTGATTTGACGAATACGCCACTTAAATTTTTTTACCACACTTTACTTGTCGGGCAATTCGCCTCTCGCCCCAACTGTTTGTAAACTTCAAATAGACAAAGTCACTTGAACATTTTTTGCAAAAAGTATATTAACGCATTGTTTTTTTTTTTAAATTTAAATTTTTTATTCCAAATTATAATAAGTAAAAATTCCCTATCACCCTTGCCAATAATTTCTTATTTAAAATGAGCCAACGTACACAGTTTTTGGGCCCATATTTTGTATCGGTTCGAATTTTCGTCGTAAAAAATTTATTTTATTATAGACCAAGGGGGTCAAAGTTAAAAAAATTTTTTCGTTAATTTACACTAAAAATGATTTTGCCCTATATTTTAAAATATGTCAACTTTTTTAATTTAATTAAAATAAATTTGTTTATTTGTAAGTTTAACAAAAAATTTTGCCAGTCGAAATTTGAACGTACAAACATGCCTCTGTCTTGCCGCTCATTTTGAGACTATCTGGGAGGTAAACAATAACGTTTAATAAGTTTATAATTTTAAAGGTATTTAAATATAAAACGTTGATATATTGCAGGAGAAGAAGTTACCTATTTCAATTTAAGTTAAATGTCTTAAAATTTTAAAATGATCAAATTTTTGCGTACCAAAAATTATTTACATTTTATTGAAAATTTAAATGGTCATTAAAAATACTTGGATTTGAAATGTTATAGTCATGTTAAAGCTTTTCAAACAACTGATTTTAGAATTATTTAGAAACATTTACACACAAACAAGGTTTCTGCAGGATGGATGTGTTGGTAGTGAAAGGCAAGAACTGATAGACTGTTTTTAGACGTACATATCTAGTTTTAACCCATGACAGATTTAGTTGTAACTGGAAATAAGGCTATGTAGTTGCAGTATGATCCTTGTTAAAGAGGAAGCCAGTAGAGTAAAGAAAACCAGGGATAGTTCTCAACCAAAAGGCAAAGGTTTTGCAATAAAAAAAAAAGGAAAGTCCACCGTTTTTAAGGATTTCCAGAAAGTTTTAATAATTAACTTTAAATAAAAGAACACCACTATTAACGCAGAGTAACGTCTGTAAAACTTTATCAATAAAGGTATTATTTTAAGGGGGTTTAAATTGAAAAAAAGTGATAAAAGTTTTTTTTTCATTTTTACCTTTTAATTTATCTCAGGCCAAAAACCTTTGGGAACGCTACATACCTTTTATATAAAGCGACATGGACCAACAATCAAATTCTAAGCGATTTTACTTATTCTCTGAGGTATTCCATAAATAAAATATTTTTTAAAACAATTCTAATTTATTGAAGTGTTGCTATATTTATTAAGTTACTTAAGCTAGAAGATAGGATTATTCGCTTTTCTATATAAACTACTTTGTAAACTGAAAAGTTTAGAGAAGTAGGTAAAGCGAATATTCCTTTTAAAAATAAATTACTATGTTGCAATTTTTTCTATTGGTATACAATTTTTAGAAAACGTGATGAAAAATATCAATTTGTTAATAAATTTATAAAATAAATAACAAAATAAAAAATATACATATATTACAAGTAAGAGAAGTTTACAAAATTTATAAAGGCAAGGCGCCATTCTAGAATAAGGCTACTTTAAGTATATTTACAATAATATTTACTATATCTATTTATTTGGAATGATAACAAATAACTATGGTAGATTCTATCAACCAAAATTCCTATTTATGTTGTAGCATGAAAAAAGGAAAAAAATATTATGTATATATGTGATCCATTAAAAAAGAGTTTATTAAATAAGTACGATTGTAAGTTTATTACTGTAGTGGGTACTGGGTAAATTTAATGAAATACTTTTTTCCAGACCGTATTTAAAAGAATATTATATTGCTCTTTTAATGTAAAAAAATATTCCTAATTTGCTTATTTTAGAGAAAAAGCAAACATTTTATTTTTTAAAATCCTCTATTAAAATACATGCTTTTAAGGTTTTCAAAAACATGCATTTTTATATTTTTTTTGTTTTTGAAATATTGAAAAAATAAAAACACAGTATTTGATCAGAAAAATATTTTTTGAATGATATACTTTAGACGGTCCTTGATATTAATCAAGTTCAAGGCAGAATATGACTAATAGAGCTATATTTTTTATGCAAAATAATCCTTTAATGACATATTGCTTTCAGAAACTGCAATCCCTAATATATACATACAGGATGTTTCAATCATTAGTTCGCATTTAATAGGCGGCAAAACTGTAAGAAATGTTAAGTAAATTTTTACTTAAATACTTTAAAGGGATAAAGGATTGTAAAATATTTTGATACATATAGGGTGGTCTAAGTAGTGTAAATTATATATTTTTTAATAAAGTGCGCTACATATTATATTTTTCATTTTTCTCAAAATTTTAGATTTTTAGTGTAGGGTATCATTGTCGATTGCAGTGGTTATTAAAGATGTTAATCTAAGAAGAAAAGATTTGGACCCTGTTACAGGAACTTTAAATTTTGGGTAAAATAAAATAAATTTATCATATTTACTATAAATTACAGTTTATTAAAAAATATACTTTTTGTTGTCCTGCTTTTATGGGGCACCCTGTATATTTCAAAATATTTTACAACATTGCATTTTTTATATCTTAACCCTTTAGTGTGGAGCTTTTTTTGTATCTATTACTGTTTGGGCGTTATCGAATTATGCGAACACTTTCCTAACTCACCTTGTATAATGTAATAAATACTTTCTAACCAAATTATATTTTACAATTAGGTCCGTTTCGGAAACCTATAGCCTAAAAGAAATACTTTATATTTCTTTAATATCACAAAGGTTGGACAAAATTACCATTATTTAATTTTAAAAAGCAGTAAGAAGTCTAGTACTTTTTTACAATTTTAACTTCAAAATATTCTAGAGTACAAAAACAAAAATAATTAAAAAAAGATACTAGTTTCGGTAGCACTATACCTAGGTACTTATCTACTTTAAAATTTTGGTATTGGATATTGCAAGTGACAGCAAGGATGTATTAAAAAACCTCTAATTTTTTTGTAATATCAATTCCTTTAAAATTTTAAGAAAATTACATGTGTTAAGTTCAAATATTTTATTAAAAGTGTTTTAGTGGGTAGATACAGTCGTTACCAAAAAAGATGCTAATTCTTGGCATTAAGCTATGGTTATGTTGAACAATGCTTTTGGATTATACACCTGTGAAATGATTCATATACAGAAGAAACTCGATAAGCTAAAGCTCAAGAAAAAAATTGTCGAGTTTTTTTACTTATCAAGAGTTAAGGTTAACGAGGTTTAAAAAATTAAAATGTTGAATTCACGAGGTTTAGTTAGAGGATATGTTAGCGTATTCAATTTTCGTTTCATTTTACGTTTACTTTATTATCTTTTAATTATATACGTGTATTAACGAGCTATTTTAGTGAAAGACTAAAGTCAGAAGTTCAAAGCAATAAAGTTTTAAAGAAAACCTTTTGTTTGTATTAGTTTAAGTTGTAAAGGTCACCAAGGGTACTACTTTAAGTTATCAAGGGCCAATGGCTAAAATGCTTTGTTTAAGTTATAAGAGTTTAGAACTGTAAGTAACGAAGGTTTTCTGCTTTGAAGAGAAGAAAACACAAAAAAAATAAGTTGCCGAGGTTTTTATGTAATCGAGGTTCCACTGTATTTTTTTTTTTTGGAATTTGGTCCAGTATTTTTCTGGATAAAATTGCTATTTATAATATAAAATAACATTTAAATGTCACACCTATATTTTTAAGGTAATAAGAAACTCGTTTTTCGTTTGGTTACCATGGAAACCCAAATTATTCCCCGGGGTATCCTGGGCGACATTGCTAAGTGGAAATATGTCAATACAATGACACATGGAATGGGCTTGAGATTTTCCTCTAAAAATAAAAATTCGTTTTTTTTTTAGAAAATCATAGTGAGATTAATGGTATAATTTATTAACAATAATAATAATTTTGATATATTAATAAACATTTATCTCTCCTTTTTCATATCAAAATTATCCTATTATAAGTGAAAAACTTTCTGTTAGACTTTGTGTTTGTATATTTCATAACCAAAATGTCTTTATTTTTAATTTGATACTATTATTCAGTTGTAAAATTTTCTTACCGAATCTCTCAGCATCATAAATTAATACCAGCAAAAATATATAAAGTTTGTTTATATTTTTTAAATGTACACTTATTAAAAAGAAAACCTTAAAACATTAGAATTTACCCTTAGAATTGATGTGTCACGTGACGTTTTTTTAACCCTAAAGAAGTCACAATTTGCCAAAAAGCAACCGATTAACGCCAAGTTTGATGAACAGGAATTTTGGGAGATTTGCAAAATTCAAAATGTCTGGGACAATAGGGCTAACCAAAACTTTTCCGATTAATGCCGATACATTCACTGGTGATCGCTGATCACAAAACCGTGGTCAGATTTGCAAAATTCAAAATGAAGAACAAGATTTCCCAAAACCAAATCAGATGATGTTTTAAAATTTTATTCGCCATATTGAATACGCCATTTTTAATTTTGCAAATCTGGCCCCAAATTGATGACCCTTAAAGCCTCTATGTACCAGATCTCGTGTACATCGAAAAACTTTGCATATTTGGTCCGCCATCTTAATTATTTCAAAACGTATTCGTAATTAATGACCCCCGAAACCCCCGTATATCAAATTTGGCGTAAATCGGTTTCTTTTTGAAAATTGATGCTTAGAGGTTAGAAAAAAGTGTCACGTGGCACATTAATTCTAACGGTAGATTCCTATTTTCCATGGTCTTTTTTTTAGAAGATAAACATTTGGAAAATAACAAACCAATTTTAGTAATTTTGACACCAGATTCGTATTTCAGAGAAAAAAGTACTTCGAGATACATATAGGGCAAGTTTTTAATTGCATCGATGGATCCAGCGCATTAAGTTTATTAATTCATCAAACCGTTTTTAAACTACCACTGGAGAGTCCGATGCATTCCAATAAAGCGTGTTTATAAAATACTTGAGCAAAAAAATATAAATAAAACGGAAGAGAAACACAACAATCCGCTAAGAATTGACAATTTCAGAACAAACAGCGAGCTTTTTTAAACATTTCATTTCAATTTGTTCCATCAGAACTTCTCATGACGTCATTTGACGTTCAGCGCATAAATTCAGCGTACTTTTTATCGATAGAATAAAGAACTTGCCCATATTGTATGTAGGGTACATACCACTTTTTTTGTTTGGATCTAACCTTAGTGTCGCGTTCTTTGCTACGCAGGGTGTCTGAAAAATACGTGTTAAAAACTGTGTGATAACTTATAAAAAATTTGAATTATTTTCTTGAGTATTAAAATTAAATTTAAAAAAAATTGCTGGTGGTCACATTTTGACTTCTCTTGCAAGGGGGAAGTATTTTCCACTATGGTTTTTTAATACATCCTTGCCAGAGCGCTTTAGATTTAATGTCAATAATAAGTTATTCTAATAAGAATCACTATTCACATTTCTTCTCACTTCACTAAAGTAACATAAGAAAACTGATATTATGTCAATGCCAAATCCGCACTTATTTGGGATAATCGTCTGGGGTCTCTACGTCCACGATTCGAACCCCTACTAGTCCCACTTGTATGATTGCTATAACCCGAATCCGAACCTAATGCTGAGTCTTGCGAGTACGGTTTTGGAACGGGTCGAAACGTTGCTAAATGACTTATCACAGGTACCGTTTCGTATGGTCCGGGTGTTTGGCCCATACATTGAATGCGCTGGGTAATACTAGGTATCTGTCGCCTTTGGTGATTGGGAGGAGGTTCCACGCTGCCCACTCTTGGATAGAGCTGAAGAAGTGCGTCGAGGAGCATTCCTTCATGGAACTCTTGTCGACGTCGTTCTAAACTCCTGTAATTAAAAAAATATTTTGTTACTTGTTGTGTGCTTACTTAGTGTCACGAATAAATTTTAGATCATATACATTGTGAGTAAAAAAGTCTGCATCATACCGATTTTTTTTACAGGTTTTATTGGAAAAACTTTGGCATTATCTGTCAAATTTATTTATTTTTGCTAAAGAAGGGTATATATATATAAATATATAATATATAATTTTATATATATATTATATATATATATATATATATATATATATATATATATATTTTAAAATATATATAAAAATATATATATATATATATATATATATATATATATATATATATATATATATATATATATATATATTTATATATATTATATATATACTTTTATATTTTCTTGGGCTTAGTGGTTCTTGTCTTTTTTTTAAATTACGAAATAAAAGGTTTCATTTCCTTTTAATTTATTCACAAACGTTTCGGCTTGTTTGGCCTTTCTAAGTCCACAGGAGGATAATCCATTTAAAATAAAGCATATATGTGTACACAACAAATTAAAATTTACATGTCAAACATAAAAACTATTGAAAGACAACAACATACAATCTGTACATTCATAGTTATAAAAGGGTTTAAAAAATTACTTAGTAAT